>JANTPZ010090277.1:0-17980 GCA_025593235.1 Vachellia pachyceras | reverse complement strand
ATGGCCATTCAATTCGTGATTACCGTCGCTGAAACTGTCGTCGTCATCCAAGAACGAACCTCCGAGCCTCTCTCTCATCTCAATCGTGCCTCTACGCCTATCCCTTTCTCTGGTTTTCTTCCTTGATTCTCTCCAATTTCTTCTTATTATTCCCCTAATTCTCTGAATCTGTATAGTTCATAGCTGGCGAGCCTCTGTTGATTTGAAGCCACTTTGTTTTATTTGTATTACACACACACGCACTTCTCTGGTTCTGATTTAGAATAGAGCTCTAGTTGCCCTTTTGATGAACCTGGAGTTTCGGTTCCCTTGTAGATTTATTCAATTGACGAGTGTTGTTTTTCTTCATCTTCACTTTTCGAATTCTTTGTACTGTGTTTCTGGTTTTAGCGATTTCTGGGAGCGCGAACAAGCCCTGCTTGTGTTTGAGTCTTTGCAAACCCTAATTAATCGTTTGATTCGCATTATATGTTTGATGTTATCCCCCAAAACTCTATTTACACTTTCTTTGCTTTGCGGATATAGCTGATCTGAATCTCCAGAGTCCAGATCAATAATTAGGTCCTTTTTTTTTTCTTTTTTGTATGGCTACCTGCCAATAATCCAAAATCCTAATAAAAATACCAGAGCTTGAAATAATAAGGGAGGATACATCCAAAGTTTAATGGGGATGGCCCCACGTGACGTTGAGTCCTGTACTGGATATGGATTAGTAACGAGAAATAGGATTTGATTAAACTAAATAGGGTTTGAGATCAGAAACCAGAGAAGCGCGAGTTTGTTGGGATGCGACCGTCTTTTTTGAGAAATCCGCACAGCGAAAATAAAATAGTCTGTCTCTTACGCAAGAGTCGGTTAATACTTTTAGGGTGGCTTACAAAATTATGTATACAGCACATCTTTATTGGAATGTATAAAAAAGACAAACGCATTTTTAACAGTATTTTTTCGTAAAATGATATAATTCGTTTGTGTTTTTTTTCAAAACGAGATAATTTCCTTTATATATTTACCTACCATATTCTTAAATAGACACAATGCTTAACATGTTCTTGGTTAATGCTTAACAATATTTAAAAAAGAATTGCCTATACTTGTATTTAAAAGAAAGGCTTCCAAGTAATCCATGATAGCATCACTAAACCGAAAAATCTTGTCCCTTGCCAAATGACTTCAAGCCTTTAACCACCTCATTGATCAAAGAAGAAAAATAAAATCACTAAAAACCAGTTTGAATAAGTGGTGGTAGAAGTAATTTTCATATAGAATGAATTTTAGAAAATGAATTTTGAATAGAAATTATATAATGCGATTTAATGTATATTTGGATAAACGGTGGCGGAAATAACACTTTTGTCAAAAAGCAAATTTATTTAAATAAATGTTTACTAAGTAATTTTTGGTAGAATATAATTTAAAGTGATATGATTTCATTAAATAATACATATTCATATATATTATTTTATATATTGTGATAATTTTAAGGACAAATAAAATGATAAAAATATATTAAAGTTTACATCGCATCCTTTAAGTTAACTTTAAATTTCAGCTTAACCCTTTAAATTTAAAAAGAAAAATTTTAATCATTTTTCTCTTAACATCTTTAATTTTATTTAATGAAAAATGATTATTCATCAAATGTAAAGAGTGATTTATATTACGATGATAAAATGATTCTCATCGTGTTACGACGTCCGCTTAGTATTTTTTTTAATTGAGAAACCAGATAAAATTGCAAAACTTGCTCCTTTTGTAAATTTAATTAAATTATATTCCCTCAAGCCCTTGAAAAAAAGGAAGATATAGTTCCAGAGGCAGGTCACCTATCCAAAAGCATTACTTTTTTTTTTTATTTTGATAATTTAAGATGCAAAAATCCTTTCAAACGGGGCACATATATGGAAAATAATATTGATTTCTGATAAATTTAATGACTTTAACAGTATTCACTATTTTCTTAATTCTGTTCAGATTCAGATAGTTAGAAATTTAGGAGTGTCTTTAAATATAAAATTCCTAAATTGTATAAGATGGATCACGTTTAAATGATCTAATTTTCCTACAAAAGCTTTTCAATTTTCATTTTATATAATATGAATCACGTTTTAAATTTTCACATAAAAGCTTTTCAATTTTCATTTTTGTCCTCCAGAAAAATAAATTATGGGTACGTCATGGCCCCTGCCGTCAGAAAGGAAAAAGCGATAAAGAAAATAATTTTCTTCTGGGTTAAGTACCATTTTGCCCCGGAAGCCTCGCTGAAAAACACTGATATCCGGAAATTTTTTTAAGGTCAAATTCACATTGGAAGTTTATAAAACGAAACATTTTTAACACAGAGCAATGGATGTTTAACGTACGTTTGCTTTTCACGCCTCATCTTCAGCATATCCAAATTGACTCTGGAGATGAAGATACAAATTTACACTTGATCATTCAGATGAGGCCTATGTTCATTTAAATGAAGGTCTTATTTTCAACATATCCTAACAAGCTCTGTAGGTGAATTCGAATGAAATGTTTGCTTATTAAGCGTCTCATCTTCAAAGTATTCGAAATGAAACTTTAAGATGAGTGTTAAAATCTTTAATAGTCATTCGAATGAACTTAAAAACACATTCGCATAAAGACCTTTATTTTTAACATATCCGAATGAACTCTGGAAATGGGTATTACAACTTTTATATGTCATTCGAATGGATCTAAACTTCATTTAAATAACGTTCTTTATTTTTAAAAATGAGTATTACATTTTTGAATCTTCATTCGAATGAAGCATATGTCTCATTTTAATAAAGTATTCATCTTCGCCATATTCAAATAAGTTCTCAAGTTAATATTGAAATTCTATACACTCATTTGAATGCACATGTCTGTCATTCGAATAAGGACATCATGACAAACTTTATTCCTGATATATGTTTAGTACTTTGATAATATATCTCAAACCACATATCCAATTCATATGAAACTTGTTTCTTATAAAATTAGACTTATGAAGTGGTTCATAGGCGCCAATAACAAGCTCAAAGCATTTATATGGAGGAGATATGAATTTTAAAACTTAAAGATCAGATTTAACAATTCATCACTAACCTTTACTCATTTTAGTTATCATATCTTTCAGAAGGCAAAAAGATTTGTGAATTATTTTAGTTTCATTTGAAAGTAGGCATGAAAGATTTTCTAAAAATAGATCATTTATTAAATTTAAAGTTAAAACGAAGAAGTTACAGTAATTTGAAATTGCTCTTTCTAAAAATGGTTCACCCTTTTCTTTTAGCAAATCATAAAGAAGATATTTTGGAAAGTTAAAGTAAAAATGGACAATGATTAAATTTCACTTAACGATTAACAAACGATTTGAATGTAAGTATATATAATACTTGAATTTAGGATATAATTGAGATGCGGTTATAAAAATATATTTATTGAAATTGAGATTTCTAACATACTTGCATTAAAGGCTATAACCTGTTCAAAAAATAATTTTCATTGTTAATGAAAACAAGTAAGTAATAAGATTTCAATTTTCCAATAAGGCCTGAATACTCTTTCACAATCAACCCAAGGAATTCTCATGTCTTCCCCCCCCCCAGGGAAGCAGTAACGTAACGTAGCTAGTTGATAGAACAAGAGGAACATTATTTTTGAGACAAAATATATCATATTTAAAGAATATCGGATCCTCTGACATTGTGCATGTTTAGAAAATCTTACCCTAACGGTACACGTAAATGAAGATAAAGGGTATCTTGAAATCAGTAAAATGTATCTTAAAATTTGTAAGAAACATTTTAAAACCCGTAAATTTTTCTTGGATCCTATAAATTCTTATTGGAATCCAACATGTGTGTGTTGCTGGTGGAATAATCTAACATTGGATCACATATTATATTTACATGTAGTGCCATTATTTTCAGTTCGAACTCAATTTATAAAGTGATCTACTTAGATTTAAGGAATTAAATGGCTTAATTAGATGTCATTGACTAATATATATTAAGGCTCCATGTGCTGAACCATACTCATTGATGGATGAATACTAGTTCTTTTATAAATAGAGGGCTATGATCCTCGTATTAATTAGGGTTATTTAAAACTATTGACTTACTTTCCCATCTGCAGACAGCTCCTGTTCTCTAGTAATGATAATCTGATTGATTTACCAGTTCCATCAACCGTATCTATCAACTCGGCACCCTTCCCCAATTCTTTAGAAATTCCTTTGAACCCATTCATTTTATTAAAATCTAAGACGTGTGTCTTCAATTATTACTTTCACACCATAGAGTAGAGTGGAGCATCGGCGCAGAAATTTCAGGTGGAGGGAACTTTAATTAGTGGATGGTTGAGATTAAAAGTAAGGACGATCAACCTACGTTAGTCTCAATGGGATGTTAGGGGTGTTTGAATTAACTTTTGAAAAGTGATTTTACTCAATCTGATGTAAATATATGAAAGGAATTTTATTTTAATTTAAATAAAAATGATTTTAGAAGTAACTCTAAAGGGTTAATAAACACCCCTTAATAGTTTAAGAATTAGGTTTTAAGTGGTAGTACATGTGTGCATAAAATTTTTTTTAGGATAACTGCTTCCAATTGAGTCCAGCGGTAGTCAAATTTAAGTAAGTGAAATATTCATATGAAAAAAAAGGAATAGAATTTGAAGGTCATACGTTGCATTCATGGAGGATGCTAAGTGCCAGCTATTGTTGTTTCGATATGGACAAAGATGGATGATGGAGGTTGGAGATAGTGACACATGACATGAGCACGTGATGTCTGTGATACATCTCAATAGTTTGCCTCTATATCCTCCTGGACTTGTTTGTTTGGATAGTTATTTTGGATAAAAAATTTCAGTTTGAAATCTAAGTTTTGAAACATACTTTTTTATACTCTTTATTCATTTTCGTATTTTTTTTCTCTTTCCTCTTTCCTACCTACTTTTTGCCTCGGAATCCATAAAAGCTAATAACTTCCCAAACATAAATTACTTTTCAAAACTTAGATTTTACTTCAGAATCCGTAAAAGCTACTCTCTAAAATTTATTTTTCAAAATCTAAATTTTATCTTGCAATCCATAAAAGCTATTCTCTGAAATTTTTTTTTTATGTAATCAGATTCAAGCTTGCCTGCCGGAAAAACATTTTAAAAAAATTAGCTTGTATGGTTCTAGCTAGGGTCTAGGGAGAGGGTGTATAGAGTGATGACTTTCTGCTCCTACGCCATGATTCATTCTTAATTGCAGTTAGCTATTTGACTTCAATTGTATGTTAATCAGGAACGCGTTTTGCGATGCTTGGATCATGGAAAGTGTTAACATATATAATCCCTGTTTGGATACCTCTATTAGAATGATTTTCATGTAAATTGAGATAAAACTCCTCTAATATATTTAACCAAGAGTTTTTAAACGGGCATATGACAGCAGAAGGAAGAGCGAAGGGTGTGGATGCAAGACACACGATTTGGTTCTTTATTCAAATGATGGCTAATATTGTTCCCTTATGTTGATTGTGTTTGTGTGTGTTTGGGAATCCGTTGGAAGAAAAGAGTTTACAGATTCTAAGAAGAATTTAGGAAATCTAAAAAAAATTAACAGATTTCAAAATATTTTTATAGATTTTAAAATGATTTTCGCTTGATTTACATGTATAGTTGGAGATGGAGATACAGATACTCAAACAAGCACTTTGACTGCGGGGGTTTAAGGCTAATGTGACGTAAGCTATGGTTGTGTGAGAAGTCAACAAAATTCCACATTCCATATCCCAAGGGATTTGTATTGATCGCATAAGGTCATAAAATAGCTACTTCATATATATTTAAATATTTCGTTATGGTTTCTATGTAATAATCTATCTCATCCACCCCACTAATTAAATAAATGGTTGACCCCCCCCCAAATGATAAATTAACTGTAGTTAATTTCTTTTTATTTAAAAAAAGACCTTTCTCTTTTTCTAATGGATATGTAAACTTTTATTGATAACCATGTTTGAAATACTGCCACTCCTTTCACTAGTTTTGGCGCCATGGACAAGAAGACTTTTGTTTATTGAGGGTAGTGTCGGAATCTGACTCAGGGGGTTGGGCTCACCCACAAGCCAAGGGCAGGGCGAAATCTCCCTTCCTCTTAGGTCATACCAATGTCGGGCAGGGCGAGCCGTCAATTACCCTCAGGCGTTTACCTAAGCACCCAGGAGCTAGGATGCCTCCCCAAGCGCCATGGACAAGAAGACTTTTGTTTATTGAGGGTAGTGTCGGAATCTGACTCTACAGGGTGAGGGTACTCACTCCATCACTGTCTTCAGTGAATTCAATTATTTGGGCTTGTGGTGGGATATCATGGGCCCTGTCCTCTAAGATTTTGTAATATTTGGGCTTTAAATAAAACCCATCTTCACAACAAAAATAAATAGTGTTGTCACTGAAGGTGTTGGACACTCTCACCAAAGGGAGAGGATTCGATACCGAGGAAGGTCACTTTGTTGTGGTTCCAGTCGCGCCGCTTGGAGAGGCATCCTAGCTCCTGGGTGCTTAGGTAAACGCATGAGGGTAATTGATGGCTCACCCAGCCCAACATTGGTATGACCTAAGAGGAAGGGAGATTTCGCCCTGCCCTTGACTTGTGGGTGAGCCCAACCCCCTGCCTAAAATTTTTGTATAAAAAAAATAGTGTTGTCCACAGAAAACCAAATACACAATTTCATGCATTACGCAAAGGTTGAAGAATGGGCCGGATTCATAACCTGTCAATAATTATGCGCATTTGCATTAGCGTTTTAAAACCATATTTAAACAAATCAAAATAAAAATTCTCTCACATATTTACCTCATAAATTGAAAATCACGTTGAAAAGGTAGTTTCTACCGCTCATTCAAATAAGCACAATATAATGCCGTTTGAAAAACCTTTGGCAGGATGCATTTTGTCCATAATGTATTTATGTTTGGATAAACGTTTGATTCAGAGTGTATTTATTTTGCCAAAAAAAGGGTTTTTTTCATGTTATGTATTTTAAAAGAAGGAGTTACCAAACGTCAGACACTGCAAGTTCACAGACTTTTACATCCAAAATGCATTTTGAACCTTAAAACATTGTTGCCAAATACCCACAATTTGCTTAGTCAAATAAGCTTTTAAATGTTTAATCATATGTCTTGAATTTAAGTTTGCATGAGTTGAAAAAAAAATGTCTCTAGATGAACTGTCCTTAATTGTGTCCTATGAAACTCAAATCTAACCCATTGAGATTTCCTAATACACACACATTCAGCGAGAGAGAGAGATAGAGGAGTTGTAGACCCAATGCCAATCATTGTCCGTATTTGTTATGTGGGCCAACTAGCCCAGGATGTTATGGGGCCCAAGTCCCCGGGGATTTTGAAACTCCCATCTTTAGCCCATCTTTCTTTTAAAAAAGGGTGAAAGGAGAGAAAACTGGAAAGACGCATTTAACACCAGAAATCAAACACACTAATATTGTATCCAAAAAAAAAAAAATCAAACACGCTAATATTATTTCATCCCATACAGTTACTCTACAAATATAAACATATCCATGCCACACCAAAAAACGAAAAAGGAACTATTATATATTTACGACCTTCAACAGCACCGACAGGCCAGCGCTCCGTTCTTATCGATTAATGTAATTCTCGGCACTGATTTCCTAAATCCTGAAATGGTGAATCTGGATATTTTCAACCTGCCGCTTCCTGAAGTTACTGCACTTCCTATCCAGTTGAAACTTGCCCCATTTATAAGCCCTGTACTTGGCCGGTTTTCTCTCATCGTCGGTCAGCTCCGCCAAGGGCTCCACCACCGTGTAGTGCGAAGGATACAGAAAAAACGGTATTGAGTACCTCTCCTTCTCCGTATTCGCAACCACTCTGTGTTCCACACTCTCATACTCATCATTCGTCCATACCTGGATGACATCACCTACATTGATTATGTAAGCGTTGGGTATGGGTCGGACCCCCACCCACTGGCCATCGGACTTTCGCCTCACCTCCAGCCCACCCACGTCGTCCTGAGCAAGGATGGTTAAGACTCCGGGATCTTTGTGGCGGCCCACTCCGAGGGCAAGTTCAGGCGATGGGCAAGGTGGGTACCTATTTAGCCTCACGTTGCTTGCGTGGTCCTTGAAGTAATCATCAAACCTCCCTGGTGGTAACCCCAAGCTCATCGCTATTAGCTCCAGCAATCTCATAGCCAGTGTCACCATGTCCTTCGCGTATTCCTGACACACCTCTCTGCACATGGTTCATATCGCAACACTTCGTTACTTCATTACAGATGCAACTTAACAACACGGTATATGCATATAGAGAGACGTTATATGTGATTGGTTTACCTCATTTCAGGCGGGTTCTGAGGCCACTGGTTCTCCCAGAGCGCCACTTGGTCGTCGTCCTCTTCGAGGGAGGCGTAGGCGAGAGTGGGTTCTTTCACAGTGTAATCGAACACCTCCTTCCAGTCCCTAACGTTCTTGGTATGTTCTGTGTCGTAATACCCCATCACCTTCCCGTCATCCCTCCGGACCTTTCTCTTCTCGTCGAGGTCCTGGTGGAAGAATTTCCGAGCCACCTCCTCCAGCTTCTGTAGGCGCTCCGCCGGAACGCCGTGGTTGATGATCTGGAAGAAGCCCCATTGCCTGCAGCCACGGGCGATGTCGTCGATGAGGGCGTCGAGGTCGGGGGAAGAGAGGTCGATGAGAGGGATGCCTTCTGCCTCTTGTCTGAGAGAGGGGTTGGGCCTGTGTTGAGGTTCTTGAACGAAGGCTATGTCTACCGCTGCCATGGATGATGAATCTGAAACAGTCCAAGAGAGAATAGAAGAGAAGGAGATTGCTAATGAGAATTACGCTGTGAATCAAACTGAAAAGAGCGCCGCTACTTATAGGATAAGAGACCTGTTTTAAGGAGTAAGGTTGGCAGGTTGCTCTATAGAGTTCATTGAACCTGGACGGCACTTTGTAGAACTCGGCGTTACGTTGGCTGTTACATCATCCTGGCTTACCACAAATCTGTGGTTTTAATTAAACAGCTTACCCCAAAAAAAGTCTCTAGCTCTCACCTCTTTCTTTTACCAGCCTATAGCTTTAATATATTAATCGCATGCAACTCTAATATGTTCTGTTTGAATCAGTAGCAATCACTATCTTTTTTTTAACGTGATTTACTAGCTATGAGATAAATATCTGAAAAAAAATTTGTTTTGATCTGATTTGTGTTGACTTGCTTTCTCATCACCATCGCAATCAGATCCAATGTGTATTTAAACTTTAAAGGACTTCTGTTTATCCTTGGGCTAGACTAAATCCGGTTGTGATAAGCGATGTAAATGGTTTATTTATTGAATTTTTATAGTATACTTTTTTAATACATATATATTTGATGATTCTGGGCACTCAATTTTCAATGTAGACTACAATTCTGAACAATGAACAACAGTTTGCTGGGAAAAATAATTGAGAGGTTAAATGCAAATGAGTTACATTAATTTGGAGGATGGAAGCTAACACGATTTTTAAGGGACAATGCAACTTTGTTATTCGCCTTTTAGAAGCCTGTAGTTTTCGAAATTGATACCGTGGCAAATTTAATTAATACTATTGGTCTGTTTGACAAACCATTAGGAGAATACATCTTGTCCAGAATGTATTTTAGTAGAATACATTGAACTTGGATTCAGAATTCATTTAATCTACTAAAAAAGAAGCTTTTTGCTCATACTGTATTTTATAGGTCCCAAAAGTATGTTCAACAGTGTTTTTCCATAAAACGATATAATTTATTTCACATATTACCTTTGACTTGCGTAAAAGTACATCTCTACGGCATTCTCAATGGGATCCTATAACTTAAAAAAAAGGAGACCGGCTAAATGATGTTGTCTTTTTCTTTAAAAAAAAATTAGACTGAAATGGAAAAGGGGGAGGTAGGCAGATTAAGTTTTGTGTACGGAAAGTGCGTGAATCCATGACGTTTGGTCTTGCATGGGAGGTGTTGTGTCGAATGCTTTTTTGTTTTTTTAAAAATCCCAATGATTTGGTACTTTCGAATTTGAATATATTATTTTCCTCGATCGAAGGAGTTTTGAAGTCATTCGCTTCTTAAAAAAACGAAAGAAGTAAGGTAGTTGTTGCAGTCGATGTGGTTAGTGGTTAAGATACCAGAGGCAGTCCCACTCAATTATTTATTATTGTATACCACTTTTTCCGTAACAATTAATCACTTTTCAAAATCCTCTTAATCTCAGCCCTTAATGGAATCACGCACAGTATACTGTGATATAATTAATCAACACTTTTAGATTTAGATGAAGATATTAACCAACTGAAGTTGAGGTACTGGTTAGCAATTATTGATCAGATTATGGTTCAACTGAATGCAGTGGCTGCAGACTCAGTATTCTAATCCAGGAGATGTAGATTACCTTTTTTTTAGAAAAATGACAATACAATTTTAAATTGAGCTTATTTTTTGCATATTTAAAAAGATTTTGTGCTATAATTTAGTGGATTCAAAATAAGCATAATTTATTCTTAATATGTCTTGAGAAGAATTTGAGCAAAAATTTATTAGTTTTAAAATTAACAAATAAGTGGACGTAAAACAAATCACATAATACATATAATTTTCTAAAAATCAAAGGGTACTATTGAACCCACTAGATTATATATGGGTCCGTCTCGGGGACTGCGTGGCTTAACCTTAAAAAAACATAAAACATGGTCATGCACATAACAGCGTAACATTGTGTAAGCCTTCTCTTAGCATTTGAAGAGGACGAAACCATTCGTATACAGTAGTTTACAAATGTTACAAGGGCCATTCAAATTACTTAGCGGGATTGGTTTGTCAGATAACACTGCTGGCGCTGACTCATCAAATGGCAGATTTTGATTTTTCTACCTTGAACGCATCTCGCAAGGTTCATTGAATCTGGACGGGTTTTCTTGGGCACTTAGGTTGCTGGGTTTGCATAATCGTCATATCTTGAATCAAGTTATGCGTCTTCATTATCATTTCATTTGGTCTTCATTATCATAGATTGGTTTGCCAAAGAGTACCCTCTTTTATTATGATTATCCTTATATGTAAACTCCTAACATGTGTAATCAATGAGATATTATAAGGAAAACATTATAAATTTTAAACATAAAATGGATTGTTGGTAAAAGAAAAACAAAGTTGATTGAAATCTTAAATTTAAAACAAATAAAATTTTCAATTAAATCTTGCATTAAGGGCTGCACATACTATTTTTTAAGAAACAAATCATCATTTTACATTACTATTGTCCTTAAGGAAGAAGCTAACGGGGGTTGATCTTGGTTCTAAGTGCATGAATTATTTGAAATTTTTGTTCATGTTTTGTCAAATTTATGCTACTGAAGCTCTATATAGAAAGAAGTTAAGAAAAATGATTATTTTAGAAAAGTACGTCATATTTACTAATTTAATCATCAATTTTAATTTAATTAGATTAAGTGAATATATCATATATTCAAAATTTGATGAGTGTTGTTTGACATTCATTCGATCATCATGGTGCCAAGCTGTAGAAACTACATTTTCATTGGAGTTTTCTGTTTTCGAGGTAAATATGTAAAAAAAAAAATTTATCTTTAAGTTACACCATGGGTTAGAACGTTGGGTAAGTTTGCTGAAGGAGAAGTGGTTCTTTTACTACTAGTGATTGAGCTTATTTGGTAAAGAGTTAAGTAATGCCAAAAGTACGTTCAACAGTATTTTTTCACAAAACGAGATAATCCTCTTCACATATTTACTTCAACTTGCGTAAAAGTACTTCTCTACCGCGTTTTCAAATGAACCATTGTTCATAGGTGCCTATAGTCATGGACAGGGGACCGTTGGGGATATATATATATATATATATATAACTTCAATGGAATGATTAGAGAATTGGGGAGGATGATGATATCAAATTGACTTGTTTGGATAGCCCGTTTAGGCATCCAAAATACATTTCTACGCTTATCGAAACAAAACTCCTCTCACATATTTACCTCAGAATCTGTATCCGTTCTCCCAACGGGCTATCCAAACAAGTCATGAAAGTTACTTATACGTACTTGTTTGGAATCCCATTTTCCAACCACTTATTGACTTTGTGCTTGTTTGGCAACATCGTTACCAAAACGGTACACGTAAGCCGAGACAAAACCATCTAGAAATCTGTAAAAACCATCTCAAAATTCATAAAAACCATCTTGAAATCTGTAAAACCATCTCAAAATCTATAAAATGCTTCGGAATATGTAAAATACATTCTCCCAACGGAGTTCCCAAACACACACAAAAATTTTGCTTCAAAAATGGATTGAGTGTTGCAAGTTGGAATGTTGTAAATTAATTTAAAATTGATTTTTGATAAACTTTGTAACTTAAAATAAGTTGTAAATTAATTTTTTTGACGTAGAAGTAAGAAAAAATATGAACTAAAAAGGCAACGTTGAATGATTTCATCCCTTACCTGTGAGCTGGCAACAGTAGCTTTCCCGTGAGTCCGTGACGTGGACTCTCACGTTGATAGCTTTGTCATGTTGCCGATTTTGATGGTATTTAACACGCGAGTGACTGTGAGTATCTTCCAACAATGAAATTACTGCTTTCTCCCTCCAAGTTGTTCTTCTTCCTTCATCTCCACCGTTGATCGTCTCTCCTCTGTAGCAGACTGCCCCAGCTGGCTCTGAGTCGTATAATGGCAGATCGGGACCTGGTGACCTTTCACATCGTACGGGGTTCATTGAACCTGGACGTGCCTTATCAGCCATTTTGTGGCCAATATAATCTTGAATAAAGTTATTGTCAATTTATGTTTTTCCAATGCCACGTATTTCTTACGCAGCTGTACTATTTTAGAACAGTAACAAAATTGATAGTGTACTTGTTTGGGATGGTCAGATATACCTATTTTCATTATAGAAGCCACGATCATATTTTTTATATACCTATTTTAGAAGGTAAGATATGATCTTTATAAAGCCTAATTGATAGTGGTTTACCAAAAAAAAAATCTAATTGATAGTGTATTTGATTGGGAAACGGTATATATATACATATATATATATTTTTACGTTAGTAGAAGTAAATATGTGAAAGAAATCATCTCAACTTACGAAAAAATACTGTTGAACGTACTTTTAAGAAGTGTAAAAGCTTTGTCAAACATGCAGAGTAATTCTTTCATCAACAACGTTTTATATAACATGCATGGAGGTAAATTTGAATTTAAGGTGTTGTTGGCAAAAAAAAAAGAGAATTTAAGGTGATTTTTGAAGATGATTTTGTTTATGTTTGGAAAATCTTTTCCTTAAATATGCACGTAAGTTATGAGAAAAAATATCTTGAAATTTATAAAAAATATCTCGAAATTTATAAATTTCTTTTAGATTATGTAAATTTTTTTTTAAAATTCTTAAAGTCCTTTTTTTAAACAGATTCTGATATATTTTGTGGGGTTGAAATAGATCCAACGTGATATCGAACATGTGCAATTTTACAATTTTCTCTGGCTGTTAACTTTAGTTGTGGGCAATGGTTATGCCTCTGATATTTTTTTTAGAGTGGTTGTCGGCAGCTTCTGTGATGATAAACCAGAGTCTGTGACGTGGGCTCTCACATCACATGCCTAGGTTTGCCCATGGGCCCTACCGCTTTGCCGTAGGTTGCTCCAGATTCACGGCCCCACCTGGTCATTCTTTCGTAGATGGATTTAATCTTTTTTTTTTTGTTGCCAACAGATTGATTTAATCAGTCGATGATTCAATAAAGAATCAAAATGTGTGTACCGACAAATTCTAACACAACAAAACTGCATTAATTTATACTTTTTTATGTGTTGTTTAAACTTTTTTGGTAATTTAATTAGGTCCTAGGTTCACCCAAATATAATACTTCGTATGATGTGAGAGCTCTGATACGTGGGAAGTGGGAACCGAATCAAAGGTTGTTGGAATATGTGGTGCTGCTGTTGCAACGTCTGCTCTGCCGTGGCCACATACAACCAGAAAGGGTAAATTAAATTAAAATAATGGAGAGGGTCAGTGAGATATGTGAATGGGATGGAATGTGGGGCCGATCACCGATTTTTTTAAAAAAATAATGGATTATTATAGCCTTTAGTCCATGAAAAGTGTTCCATGTCACTGGACTAAAACATTCTAATTCATTGCTTATTTAATTGTAAGTGTTAATATCGTATTAATATTGGCTGACTCATAATTCATAACTTCTATATTATGTCACAGAGCCAACGCCGTACGAGGATTCCAGAAACGAAATTGCTCAACAACATATATTCATTTCGGTTATTAAAAAAAAATATAGGGTTTGTTTACTACAACGTTTTTAAAAGCCAAACGCGCGTTAAACAATATTTTTCCACGAAACAAAATAATCTTCGTCACATATTTACCTCGACTTGATCAAAAGTACTCCTCTACCGCGTTACTAAACGGACCCATAGTTTTATAACACGGGCAGGGCGGAAATACCTAAATAAAGAAATCCACTGATCCTCAACAATCAACATGGAGGGACCCCGGGTTCATTGTCATCAGAAAATTCTAGGGCAATCTGGTAAATAATTCTGGGCTGGAGCATTCTTGAAATGGTGGATCTGGATGTTTTCAACCTGCAGCTTCGTGAAGTTGCTGCGCTTCCTGGTGAGCTGGAACTTACCCCAGTTGTATGCCCTGTAATTCTCTGCGTTTTGGTGCTCCACCAGTTCCTCCAATGGCCTCACCATTGTGTAGTGCGAAGGATTGAGGAAGAAGGGTATGGAGTACCTCTCCTTCACTGAATTCACAACCACTCTGTGCTCCACGCTCTCGTACTCCCCATTCGTCCACACCTGAAGCACGTCCCCCAGATTTATTATGTACGCGTCGGGTATGGGCTTCACCCCGACCCATTGCCCATCCGATTTTCGCTTCACCTCAAGCCCACCCACTTCGTCCTGAGCCAGGATGGTCAAGACGCCCGGGTCCTTGTGTGGGCCCACCCCCAGAGCAAGTGCAGGCGATGGACAAGGCGGATAACGGTTTATCCTGCCGGAGCTGGTGTGGTCCTCGAAGAATTCGTCGAACCTACTCGCCGGTAGCCCCAAGCCCATCGCGATGAGCTCCATCAGCCTCAGGGCCAGTTCCACCATGTCCTTTGCATATTCCCGACACGCCTCTCTGTTTAAGGCACACGACAACACACATACGTCTCATTACTTTCAGATCTAACAGAAAATCTCACATCATTACGCACGCATTGTTATGTGTAATTGATTTACCTCATTTCAGGCGGGTTCTGAGGCCATTGGTTCTCCCAGTGAGCCACTCCGTCGTCATTCTCGTCGATGGAAGCTGCGGCCAGAGTGGGCTCTTGCACCGTGAAATCGAACACCTCCTTCCAGTCCCTGACGTTCTTGGTGTGTTCTGAGTCGTAATATCCCAACACCTTACGGGCGTCTCTCCTGACCTTCCTCTTCTCGTCGAGGCTCAGATGGAAGAATTTCCGCACGGCCTCCTCCAACTTGTGTCGGCGCTCCGACGGAATGCCGTGGTTAATGATCTGGAAGAAGCCCCATTGCCTGCAGGCATGGCCAATCTCGTCGATTAGGGCGTCAATGTCAGGGGAAGAGAGATCGATGAGAGGGATGCCTTGGGCCTCTTGGGCGAGAGAGGGGTTGGGCCTGTGCTGAGGTTCCGGGATGAAGGCCTGGTCTACTACCTCTGCCATGGACGACGATGATTGTGATTGATGCAACAGAGAGAATGAGAAGGAAGAGGGTAATGAGAATGGCTGTGTGAATCAAAACGTAAAGGGGCGCGCCATTTATAGAAGATAATAGAAGCTGGTTTAAGAAAAAAAATCACTGCGCATGGTTCATTGAACCTGGACGGATTTCGGGGGCTTGGCGTTACGTTTGCGGTTACATCACCACAAATCCTGAAGCTTCACACGCAACTCACGTTTCAAAATAAGCAGACTTTATTTTTTTTACGGTCCCCCGCCCATAATTATTAGTTTGCCTTTTTAGTACGAGTCCCATGCTTACTTTTTCTACCACAACCCCCTATTTCCCCGCCATATAAATTATTTCAGATAGATTACCTATTACTAGTTTTTTGAATTTTTTATTTTTTATTTTGCTTGCGCGTTTACAATATTCAAAGCATTGTCTAATTCGTTACCAATTTTTCTATTATATCCTTATTTACCTCAATAATTCTATTTTTCATAACTCGTTGATTCATGAAAATATTTAAAGCAAGATCAATATTTTAAATTTAAATGTTTTAATAATTGCATCCATTTTTTAATTCGCACGTAATAAAAAATCACATATTTTCTTCTACATGCATATTTTGATAGTTGAATGTCAAGTAACGTATATCATGTAATCAACGTAATTGCCCTCTTCGACGTAGGCTGTTTGCATGGATGGGAATGTCAAGTCCGAGTTAATACTTTGTATTTGAATAATATTGTTGATTTGATGGGAAAGATTCTGAATCATTCGCTGATTTTTAAAAGAAAGGAATAAAGAAAGGAGGGACGAGGTTGTTGATGATGCTCCTGCGATGCCGTAGAGACATTCTTATTCAATTATCATACCCATCCTAAATATAGGAATGTAACCAACTATTTTATTCTTAACCCTCTTAGTTATATCATTCCCTTAATTTTCTCTTTCTGGAATGTTTTATTTTGCTTTTTTTGTTGCCCTTTTTAGATTTGTTGCATGCATCTATGGAATGCGACATGCGTAAAGGGGAAGGGAGATGTCGTTTACCATCTGCTCATATGTGCCTCCATGGTTTTATTTGTGCGTTCTATTGCTAAGTTTGGAGGATATATCATTACTTATTTTTTAGATCAGGATTGAACTAGAATAAAGTTCCATATTCATAAAAAAAATTATGAAAATGGCTTCCATATCTAGACTCTAGCTTTCTAATTCTACATCCACCGCACCTTTTTACCCTCGCCTCTTCCCTTCGATTTTCATGCCAACGAGAATTGAACCACCGCTCATCTAATTCACCGGCCACTATAACCCACCGTCGATAAGAACTGAGCCACCACTCACCTAATCCACCGGTGACTAGGACCCTTTACCGGCGGCGAGCATGCCTATCACAGCGACCTCCTTGCATTTTTCAGCTTCGACTAGAAACCAACGTCGGCAAACAATTTTCAACTTCTCCAGACTCATGTTTAATTGTTCCATGGTTATGATTTCCGGTTGCTTGGAAGTATCGTGGGTGCAAAGATCTGAAATTTCCGGTTTCCCCTGAAGACAAACTTTTCTACGGTTCTTGAATTTTCATCGCGGGGGCGCAATAATTCCTAGGAATCTCCTAATCGACAGGTGGCTTAAAAGAGGCCACGTATTCTTGCTTTTTTTTTGGGACATTTACTGTTGAGTCCCACATAAGGGACTTATTTATCAAATGGTCTCAAGTTTTAAAATATTTATCAAATGATCCCAGAGATGTTGTCAATTTAGCTCATGGTGTTGTCAAGGGTTGTCACGTGACAACACCATGCGCTGTACTGACAACACCATGCGCTGTATTGACAACACCTCTGGGACCATTTGATAAATATTTTAAAATTTGGGACCATTTGATAAATAAGTCCCTTATGTGGGACTGTACAGTAAATTCCCCTTTTTTTTTTCCTTGCTGAAATTCCTAATAGACCCTTCTCTTTGTTGGTTTCTTAGATGTACGGCCTTGTGTTTGTGGGCCTTTCTTCATGAATTCCGTGAACCCTTCAAAGAAAGAATGGACAAAGAAATTGCATATATTACAATAATGCCACCTACGGCACAAAACTAATACACTTTCACTGGACTGTGAAATATACTTTCACTCGACAAAATTGCATATGTTACAATAATGCCACCTGGGGTACAATACTAATATAC
>JANTPZ010090276.1:0-37018 GCA_025593235.1 Vachellia pachyceras | reverse complement strand
CAATGCTATGCAGAACAAAGGCATCTTGCCATCCTGTGCCCATTTTAACATTTTACTCTCTGCATTCACAAAGGCAGGGCTTATTGATGAAGCCCACAGGGTGTATAAAAGACTATTGTCTTTTGGTTTAACTCCTGATCTAATATGTTTGCGGACAATGCTGAGAGGTTACCTAGAACATGGACGTGTGCAAGAAGGCATTAACTTCTTTGAAGGTACAAGAAACTTGATAAAAGAAGATAGGTTCATCTTGAGCGCTGCTGTACATTTCTACAAAACTGCTGGGAAGGAAAGCAAAGCTGAAGAAATATTGAATACAATGGACAAGTTGAGGATCCCATTGCTGAGGAACCCCTAGGTGAGGTCAGGGTCCATAGGAAAGAGACCCATTTACGTAATGCATGTGTAGGATATGACTAATGCAACAACCTAGTATATCCTCCAGGTGCGGCATGGTTTATTGAGAAGAGAGGTAGAGTGTATGGGGGCTGGTGTGGCTCAATATCTTATATTTGTACAGTGAATTTACACCCTTGTCCTTTTGTGGGTACCAGTCTGCCCTGCTGCTTTGGTTTCTGACTTACTGCATTGTACAGCATCGCCCCTACATCCAGATTCTCAGCAGTCCTTTTTCCTAGTTGGCTGAGGAACTCAAGCTATTGGAATTTAATTATTTAAATAAACCTCTTAATCAAAGAAGAAGAAAAACGACTTCACAGCGATTCCCAACTCCAAAGCTTCACGAACCTCAGAAGTGTTGAATGAAGTGCACCCTAGCCAACTTTGCCCTATGCCCATTGAACTCAGTTGTGAAGATATCTATGAAACCACTTCCTTTTATCATCTCATGTATCTAGATGGGTATGTATTAATAGTCTCATGTTACAAATGGGTTTAAAGTTGCAACCTTGAACTTCTAGATGATTTCTCATGCCCCCTAGGCTACAAAATCATTGGCTCATCCCATATACTTTCAAGGTTAGATAGCTATATTAAAACATAAAAGAAATAAGATTGAATAAAATGAGACTAAATTAACAATTCTAGAAAAAAATGAAATGGGAAAATTAAAGTGAATGACAATAGAAGTTGTAATTATTCAGAAAGATAAAAATAAAAATAATAAATTGTCTCTAATGAAAATGTCTACATTCCCTAGATCTTAAGTTTCACTACATTAAGCAAGTTTTATTTTTATCAATTTCTACAATTTGCATGGATATCAATAAAAAAAATTACACAATGTTGGGTTTTGTGAAAATTATATTTTTGTAAAATAAAATCCACACAAAATTTAATCAACTAAAATCTTAAAATCAAATTCACTAAGTGGATCTCCAAAATTCAGATTTAGTTAGTGAATTCGAGGTGAAGGATATGATATGCAAATTAAAACATTAGAAATTTATAAACATAAAAAATTAGACTCCCCTTACCAACACATTTTTTAAATTAAGTATAGCGAATTGCAATTTAAAATATATGGAAAACCCATATAAGACCCCTGAAGCTTATAAAAATAGGATTTTCTTTGCCAATGAATTTATGTGTCAAGAATAGCGAAGTGCAACTTGAATATATGAAATGCCTAATTAAGTATATGAAATTTTAACGTATGTGAATTAAGACCTTTGGAGCTTACAAAAAATAATAGGACTTTCCTTGCCAACACATTCTGGTCAAGTACCGTGAATTACAACTTGAGTATAAAGAATAACCAGTAAAGTATAGAAAATTTTAATATGTGCAAATTAAGACCCTTGGAACTTCTTACCAAAGCATTTAAAGGTTAAATATTACAAATTGAAATTTAAGTATCGGAAATTCGCAGTGAAATATAAGAAATTTACATATATGCAAGAAAGGGTAAATAAGTAAATTTATAATATTTTGAAATCTCAAATTGATTCATTCAGTCTTATTTATCCTTTATATATTTTGAGTGTTTTTTTCTATTATTGACCCAAAACTATATTTATAAGGAAAGTTATTCAAGATTTAAACTTTAATTTTAAATTTGAAATTAATTTATATTAAAAATATAATATATAAATTATTTTTAAATGATGTGCATCAAAAATTAAAATTATCATTTAATTTACTTTTAGTTTTTAATAATATTATGTGTGTGTGTGTGTGTAAATATAGAAACAAATTTATGTGCTTAAATGATGCAAGGTCATTTGCAATAACATGTGACATTTTTATTTATTGAATTTGCCACGGAATTTGCAACTGAATGTTTTATTCAAATCCGTGGCAAATTTTAAGGCAAAACTGAAATTCCGCAAATAACATGGTAATTCCTGTTCTTTTTTTTTTTGTAGTAAACCAATTATTTCCTTTTTATGTACCTTACAATAAAATGTGTTATCCTACTATTCCATTATTTGCAAAACAAAGAAAAGGATGTGATTGTAGTATGTAATTTCAATTATACATTTAACAATTATAATAATTATAACTATAATTTGAATACCTTTTGAAATATTAGCTCTAGATTACAGTCTATCTTATAATCCAATTTTATTTTGTATTTTGCATGGAATAAATGTGTTTCTTTAGCAGACACGCACATAGATAGAGCCAATCCATGTCCATCTTCTTCTACTCGGAAAATACATTTATTTTTAAATTCACAAATCACATTTGTAATCGGTCTTATATATATATATATTATTCGATCCACACTACACACAGAGTCAATCCAAGTCTTTATGTTGACTTTTAGTTCGACAATACATTTATTTATGTATTTACCTTAACATATTTCTTATTATTAAGATTTTTTTTTGTTTGGATCAAGTTCTTATTATTAAGTTGGAGTTTCTTAGCCAACCAGGAGGAATATATATATATATATATAGAGAGAGAGAGAGAGGTCGTTTTGTCCAACTACTATTTTCCATCTTCATCTAGACCCACTCTTTTTTTTTTCTTTTGCAACCAAAGCAAGCAATACAAATAAACCAAGGTTAAGGATACAAGCTAGAACCTCTTAGTGCACTATAAACTGTAAACTCTTTAAACAGTATAAACATATGCATAAATACGCGCGTATCTTATCTATAGTTATTAATACAAAAGCCATTTGACTTTTTTTTTTGAAGATTAAGAAAACTAAATATATTAATTAAAAGTACTTATTTTAATATCATTATATGTATATATGTTAACAAGTTAGGTAATTTATTTTAAAAAATGATAAATAGAAATACTTAAACTAAATGGATATTTAGGTCATGTTTGTTTATGACTTCTATTTTCTTGTTTTATAAAATTGTTTTTAAGAACAAGTTTTAAAAAGAAAAATAAAAAATCTGTTTGGATAATTGTTTTTAAACATTACATTTGAAAATAACTACTCGGACCGGAAGGTAAAATTTCGATGATAACTTCTTAAATGGAGAAAAAAACATCAAACAGAGAATTAAGGGTTTCCTAATTTTCTTAAACAAAAACTAAGAAATGACAAAAAAATAAAAAAACAATTATAATGTTTTATTTTAAAGAACAGTTTATTTAAAACAAAACATCAAACAAGGTTTTTTTTCTTGTTTTTAAAAATACATTTTTTTAAAAAAAATTGAAACAAACAAGCCCTTATCTTTCTTAATCTCCTACAAATAAAATTAATTGAGTCTTACGTTAAGAATCCAATTAGTTTATATATAATAGATCTGTTCGGTCACCATTACTACTCCTCAACAATTTTGACATTAATTTCCCTGCTACTTTTAAGGCGTATCGTTTTCTTTTTCTTCCTTTTCTTTTCTTTTCTTTTAGCTCCATTTTCCTTGCATCCTTCTTTTCCCTTTCTTCCTCCTTGTTTCCTTTCTTCTTTCTTCTTTCTTTTTCTTTATCCATGCTTCCGCCTTAACATATACATATATACATATACAAACATATATTATCTCTTATTCTTGATATAATAGTCATTTGATCTTTTTTTAAGATTAAGAAAGCTAAATACATAACTTAAAGTTACTTATTTATATATATCATTAGCTATATATATCTGTTTATGGGTTATGTAAATTAGTTTGGACAAAAATAATAAATATAAATACTTAAACTAAATGGATATTTAGTGCCAGTTTATTTCTATTTTCTATTTTTTTAAGCTTACATCTCGCATGCATAAGCCTCTTACAATTTAGAATTTGTTTGGATGTGATTTTAAAAATAGCTTTTACAGATTTTGAGGTAAAACCTATATTTTGAAAAGTGATTTATGTTGGGAAGTTATTAGCTTTTACGGATTCTGAGGTAAAAAAAATGGGTATTAAAGAGAAAAATATGAAAGAGAAAGAAATAAAAAGTATGAAAGAGAAAATTTAAGTTTCAAAACCTATATTTCAAACTGAGGTTTTGTAACTAAAATAGCTTTTGGGAAAAAAATTTTACTTGAAAAAAATCTCGATTTTCAGATAAAACTTATCTTTTGAAATTAAATTTAAATTTTAGAATTGGTTTCATAGACGCCATTGATCTATTATATCTGCAAGATTCAAATGGGCTCCTGGCGTCGCGATATAAACCCATTGGCAGACTTGTGAAGCCTATTCCTCAAGTTTTTTCGCTCCCGATGTTATTAACTAATTTACATGAATAAATTAATATTAGTAAAGTTATTTAATATATCTTAAATTGATAAAGTTTACCAATTTTTTGATAAGAAAAAGTTTACCAATTTTACCCATATTAAAGAATGTGATTTTTGAATATACGTATATCATCTTTCACATCTCTCCATCTCCTCTACAAGAGGTTAAGGTAGAAAACAATCATTAATTACCTGTCTACCTCTTATATTTTGGATCAAACTTTCATTCCAAAAGACTTCTTATATATTAGACCGATAAGGGAATAAGTACTTGAGAACCCCTTACTCTCTTAAGTTTTAGTAGGTACTTGAGAAGAGATCGCCCTTATTAGTTTGATAAATTAGCACCAATGAGGCCACTCAATTCCCTTGAGTTTTACATCGGTGCTTGAGATTGTAGTCCATACTATGAAGAAGATTTAAGTCATATTAATGATCCGTTTAGGAACACAGTATAGAAATATTTTTACGTAAGTCAAAACAAATATATGAAGAAGATTTCGCGTTTTGCGGAAAAACACTAGTAGACTGGTGGTAGTTTTAGAAAGGCATCTTGTTCTTGTCTAGTGTTCTTCAAAACACAACGGTTGGAGCATTTTAATTGGAAATATCACAAATGTGCATGTATAAAAAAGTTTCACTTAAAACTAAATGTATAGACTCGGCCCTTGTACCATTCTTGCAATGATATTTGAAACTTCGTCACCAAATTTTAGAGGCAAACAAAGTTTGGTTAAAAATAAAAATCTATCAAGAACAATTTTGAGGAGAAATTATTATATCTCTTAGAGTACCATGCCATCTCTACTCACTCCGGTAAAAAATGTTTCAGTTATTTTTTCTTGTCAATCCAATCCTATCATGTTGACGCCCTTGCATCTTATGTCTATTAAGAATTAATTGCTTTTGATAATAGAGACCAACCTCAACTGATATTTCTAGAAGAAGGAAAAAAATCCTGTATAGGTTATAATTAAAACAGACGTAGATAAAAACTTTCTACATCAATTATTTCATATGTTATCTATGTCATCAATTATTTTTTTGGACATAAATTTAATGCACATTATTGCACTCTCATATACTAGCTACCCTTCAAATCGATGTACAAAGTCCTCCCTAATCGAAGTAAAAAGTTCCACTTCCATTAGTGTCATTCGGGTGGCTAATGTGAAAAGGCATTCTCCCTTTAAATAAAGTTAAAGCATATTGTTCAAAAGCAATATATATATATATTTCCTATTTTCTTTTTTATATTACCGAATATTTCTCAAACAAGAATATGAATAATCTAGTTAGGAGCCATATAGTTTTCCTTATTACAAATATATTTGGTGTTTAATTTCTTTCTTTATTTCAAGGCTCTCGTTGTAGTTCAAAAAATTAAATAAAATAAAACAAAAAAACTAATTGATTGTTCGGATAGAAAAAAATATTTTTACGATAGTCATGTGAAAGGGATCCAACTACTAGGACTGATGTGAATTACGCACATATCAAAGTGGATGGGAAGGTAGAAAATTCTCTATGATATATAAAGAGAGAATAAAAACAATGGCAACTTTAAAGGGAACCTATGACTATTGAATTAATATAAAGTTGTATTCTCATGTGAAAAAATGGCAAAGCAAATTCTCATCATCTAATCATATATTTCAAATGTCTTTTAATATATATTCTTTTCTTTTGATCTGATGATTTTACCGATATGTTGACATAAAATTTTCAAGTTCTTTTATGACAACTTTTATTAATTCATATTACCATACTTGCCTCATTGAGCTTTTGGGACTAGACCAATCTAAACCTTTTTAACCTAAAAATTAATTATCAATATGAAAATTGTAAACAATATTTCACCAAATAAATTCTTTAATTTTCAAAATAAAAATAGAGTATCATAAAAAAATACTCTTAACAGACAGACTTTTAGGCCAATTCAACAAAATTGCTAAAATTATACACTCTTTTATGAAAGAATGTGTATACTTTTATATAATTCAAAACTTGATTGCGTTATACGCTTATGTGAAAACCGTTATTAAAATTGTACCTTAATTATTACAAACTTATTTCACATTTATTTTTATTTTTCTGAATGAAATTTAAATTTTATTTCATGATTAATCGATAGAAAATCAAATAAATGCTTTGTAGTTATCATTCCATTTTATCAAGGATCCCACTCATGATATTCCATTACAAACATACAGACTCCATGAACCAAATGTTAAGTTTTGTTTGGTTGGGGTTTTATTGAGGGGAGGCAAGGGTCAAGGAAGAGGCAAGTGTCTTTGGATAAAAATAAATGGAGGGTCGCGTAGGAAAGGGCAGCATCAGATTTTATCTTTTTGTGCTATCGTCCCCAATCTTCCCTCCAAAAGTAGGTTTTTTAGGGAGATAATTAATTTATCGTATCTTGATCAATTTGCACATACCTCATTTCAAATATACCAATTATATGTGTTGTTTTTAAAATATACTAATTTTGCCCTTGATATTCAAACCTTTTTTTTATCTCCTGTTATGCTTTTTTAATCTTTTTTTCTCTCCTTTTCTATTTTTTTTTCACAAAATGGAATTACATATTCATCCCCTCCAAGTTCTTTTTTCTTTAATGAAATTGAATTACATGTTTCAAGCCATTAGCAACAACATTTTTCCTTTTTAAAATTTTCAAATCTCTTAAGAATAGCATGTATTTGATAAAATAATCAAATCAAAATTTTCTTAAAAAATTGAAAGCAAAAGTAAAAACTTATATAAGAAAATTGAAAGTCATCTCCCTCACCTTCCATTGAACCAAAGACCATGTCCTATCCATTAATACTTGGGAGATTTATTTTAAGGTCATAAGGAAGGAAGTTATTTATGAAAATGTCCCAATAGGTTGTCAATGACAAGTCCAGGAGCACAATTGACAAGTGAAGCAGCCA
This sequence comes from Vachellia pachyceras, assembly GCA_025593235.1. Classification (NCBI taxonomy): domain Eukaryota; kingdom Viridiplantae; phylum Streptophyta; class Magnoliopsida; order Fabales; family Fabaceae; genus Vachellia; species Vachellia pachyceras. Next base: position 29,476 of record JANTPZ010090276.1, on the reverse strand, counting down.
CCATTAACAACTCTTGAGACATTTTCTTAAATAACTTCCTACCATGAGATCTTAGAATAAATCTCCCTTAATACTTACTGGACCTCTCTTTAGAATGCGCATATAAATTCATGATTACTTCTTGAGCTAATGAAAGAAATTTTTTATTTTTTTAAAAAGTAAATATAACCCTCCTAAAGTTTCAATAGTATGCATATGACTTTCGTGATTTTTATAACTATTGTGATAGATGTTTACATTCATAAATTACTTAATAAAATCTTTTTAATGAAAACTAATTGATAACTTCAAAGAAATAATTTGCTGGCGGGGCGTTATTTAGACAAACTTAATAATTTACAAAATTGTTACACATAGGTGAAACTTAGTAGAATTAAATATTCCCTCTACTAAAATTTTGAAGACATTTTTAAATGGTTTTGAGATTCTTATTTATATGATATTTTACAAAATCACGACAATGGTTAATATTTTGGGAAATTTACTGTTCAGTCCTAAATAAGGGACTTATTTATCAAATGGTCTCAAATTTTAAAATATTTAAAAATGGTCCCATTGACAATACGAGGTGTTGTTAATGCAGCGCATGGTGTTGTCAGATGTTGTCAAGTGACAACACCATGCGCTGCATTGACAACACCTCGTATTGTCAATGGGACCATTTATTAAATATTTTTAAATTTGGGACCATTTATTAAATATCTTCACTATGTGGGACCAAACAGTAAATTTCCCTAATATTTTTCTTTCCAAATAATTTGTTGAAGAAGAGATTTTTAAATTAGCTGTATTGAGTGAGAGAGAGAGCATTTAGTGAAAGCATTTGTATATAAATATGAGATAATGTTAGCCTTATTTAATAATAATATTGTGTGACATAAATTTTATTACTTAAAAATGTTTTAACTGAAAATAATTTAACACAAAACAAAACAAAGTTATTTACCTCAAGAAGAAGGGCAAAACCTTATAATATCTAATTCAATTTCAAATTTCTGGAATTAAATTACATATCTTACATGAATCAAGTTTTTTCAAGTCAAATTGAACTTATATCTCCAACCACGTTTTATACATTCACACAGGTCTAAATTGTAAATTTATAAAATTCATTACGTTTTTTAAGCCTTTAAATTTGTATTTATATTTTTATAATTTAATAAATTTAAAGATGCGTTTTATAAGTTTAAAAATACTTCTTTTTGCTAACATTCATGTTTTTCTCAAAATTTTTTATGTTATCACGTTATAGAAAAAACAAAACAAATGTATTTGCTTCACGAACTGGTAAAAAAAAATCCAATATTGTGAATTTATAAAACTTGGTTATGTTTGCTAATATTCTCGATCTTTAACATTCAATAATGAAATTTTCAATCCTTTAACTGTGTTTATATATATTTTCACTACTTAATTTAATATTTCAAATAATAAGATGCATTAATAATAATATATTCTGTTTCAACTTGCAAACTTCATTTTAATTTCATCTCATAAGTTTGAAACCACTTGTAGACGCTGAATTCTAGAAAAGTAGCTTATAAATTAATTATTTAAGATACTACGGATACAAATTAAAAGGTCTAGAGGGATTCTATATCTATCTTTTAACTTTTAAAGAATACAAGATTATCCCCGTACATAATACGCATTATTTATTTATTTATTTATTTATTTTTAAATCTGATAACATATTTTCCTGCTCATCAAAATGACCCATCACATATAAACAGTCAAACTGATATGATGGGTTAGCGACGCTTATTATTTGAACGAGCAGCCAAACTGATTCCCTCACATTCCTTGCATTAACGAGGCTTTATATAAGTAATATATAAGTAATAATCTTCATGGTTCCTTACCAAATCAAACCTAGAAGAGAGAGAGAGAGAGAGAGAGAGAGAGAGAGGTTATCAAGCCCTAGTCATCAAATGGCGTCGGCCCTTCGCGTGATCATCCTACTCGGACTGCTTACCCCGATGGAGACCGGTCCCCGCCGCGATGACTCTAGCGATAACAAGGCAAGTATATTATATATACTACTTTGGATTCTTGGCACTAGACCCAATTATTTTTATATTTACGAGATTAAGAAAGCTAATAACTTGTCTGTTTCAATTTTAAAACAACGCTTTTAAAATCAAGAAAACAAAAAAAATTGTCTGATGTTTTGTTTTAAAGAAACTGTTATTTAAAATGAAAAAACAAAAACAATTTATAATTTTTTTTAGATTTCTTAACTTTTGTTTGAGAAATTTGGGAACCCCTTAATTCTCAAACGTGTAGCTTTTTCTCAATTTAAGAAGTTATCATTTATTAAAACAATTATCTAAACAGATTTTTTTTATTTTTTAAACTTGTTAAAAACAGTTTTATGAAAAGACTTGAAAACAAGAAAACAATGTCAAAAAAATATGAAAATAGTCAAAACTAATTTACATAACTTATAAATAGATATACACTTAATGATATATATAAATCAGTATTTTTAAGTAATGTATTTATCTTTCTTAATCTTCCAAAAAAAAGTCAAATGACTTTTGTATTAAGAATCAGAGATAATACATATATACATATATGTATGCATATGTTTGTGCGTCTTTGACCATTTATAGAGTTTATAATTTATAGCACACTGAGAGGTTCTTGTTTGTACCCTTAATCTTTGTTTATTTGTATTGCTTGCAGAAAAAGTAGTAAGATGAAGATGGAGAATCGTTGGACAAGACAGACGTATGTGTATATAGATATATATATATATGCATATATGAATAATCTGCCTGGTTGTCTAACACGCTCCATCTTAATAATAAGAAGTATGTTAAGTCATAAATGAATGTATTGTCAAAGTAAAAGCCAACATAGAGATTTGGCTTGACTCTGTGTGTACGTGTGGATCGAACAATAAATAAGACTGATCACATATGTGATATGTGTATTTAGAAATAAATGTATTGTCCAAGTAGAAGCACATGGATTGTCTCTAATGTATGTGTGTGTCTGGTAATAAAACTCATTTATTCTATGCAAAATACAAAATAAATTGGATTATAAGATATACTATAGCTAGTTTAGAGACAATATTTCAAAAAGGTATTCAAATTATATTTATAATTATTATAATTGTTAAATGTATAATTGAAATTACATACTACAATGTCATCCTTTCCTTTTATTTTTTAAATAATGGGATAGTATATCGGATCAAAGCATAACGCATTTTATTGTAAAGAAACTAAAAAGGAAATAATTTGTTTACTAAAAACAAAGAAGGAATTACCAATAGAATTTGTCACAATATTATTGGCAAAATTTCAGTTTTGCCACGAATTTGAATGGAAAAATCTGTTGCAATTTTTTTCAATAAATAAAAGCGTCACATGTCTTTGCCAATATCCTTGCATCAAGTACATAAATTTGTTTATATATTTACACACATATAATATTATTAAAAGTTAAAAATAAATTAAAATCCAATTTTAATTTTAGATGCATATCTTTCAAAAAGAATTATTATAATTTTCTTAAAATAAATTAATTTTAAATTAAAAATTAAATTGGAAGCATCAATTTAATATTTCAAAATGTTCTTGGCAAAAAAAATTCAAAATGTTATAAAATTATTTATCATATATGTAAATTTCTTATTCTTCGCTAGGACTTAAATTTAAATTTGTAATACTTGACATGTAAATGTGTTGCTGAGGGAGATTCCATTTTTGGAAGTCCCAAGGGTCTTAGTTCGTACATGTGAAAATTTTCTACGCTTCATTGGGCATTAGCTAAACTCAAGTTGCAATTCACTATATTTGACCAAAAAATGTGTCGATAAGGAGAGTCCCATTATTTTAAGTTCCAAGGCTCTTACTCGCATACGTGAAAATTTCATACATTTCATTAGGCACTCCATACATTCAAGTTGCAATTCGTTATACTGGACCTGAAATTGCGTTGGCAAGGGGAATTCCATTTTTGTGAGTGCTGACAATGAAATTGTAGCAAACTGTATAATATAATATAGCTCAGGCCCCAAACTTCCCTAGGGTCAAAAGTCGAATTAAGCTTCTATTGGCAAAAAGGATTCGCTCTTATGTGGAGGCCTAATTGATTGAAAGAAAGTTTTAAAAACCCTGAAACGGGTTTGTGAGTAAGACTTGTTAGAATAGACTTTGACTAAGAGATAGATGTATTGGTCTCTAAAAAAATTAATGAGGAAAATGGCAGAAAAAATTTCAAAAGTCACAGATTTTTAATTTGAAGGAGAAAATCAATTTCAGAGATTTATCCTGGTTCGATCCCCTTTGACTTATTCCAGTCCTCAGATTCCTCTGAGATTTACAAATCCACTATCAACAAAACTATCGGCTCTCTTCTAGCCTTTACAATGAGGATTCTCACTCTCCCTCACTAACTACACTAAAACAGAGTATCACGCTCTTTGTTTTTGCTCAACCCTAACAACCTTCTCAAAATTCCCAAATCTTGAGTTTCTATCAGAAATAACAATTTTGGATAAAATAAAATTCTCTCGTAAGAATTGAATGCTAATCACTTAATCATAAAAGCTGAGGGAGTATAGAAGAGGAAGTAGGTGAACAAATAATGAATGTGAGCTCATATGTAGTTGTTCTATTTTTTCCATCATGAATGCTCTTCTATTTATAGATGGGCGGCAAAGATTATCCATTAGAGAGAGCTTAGTTTCCAGTAGACTCAACCTCACTCTTCAACTTTTGAGCATTAATTGTTTCTGGCACACGTAATGACGTTGCATGTGATTTTGGTTGTTGAATCCATGCAGAAGAAGTAATTAGAAGACCCATTTCCAGATGCTAAATAAGAAGAAGATGCATTTATGAGGGTAGGTGATACTTAAATAAATGAAGCATGAAAAGGGAAATATTATAAATAAAGTTGGTCCTCCTGATATACTGAGACATTGTCAGATAAAGTGAGAAGTCAAGTATGCATTATAATACTTGAGTGTTGTTTGAAATTTATCTCAACAAAAATTCAAGTTTATGAAGCAGTACTCGAGTTTAATGTTCATTACTCAAGTTATTACAATACTCTTGTTGGTACTCAAGTTTATTGTTATTATCTATGATGTGATCATAGTTTGGTGATCTCTGGCACACGCAAATTCTATCTTTCACCCAAAAGATGTGTATTTTACAATTCTATTTGCTCTTCTATTTTATGAATATAATCCTCTTGTGATTTATTAGAGGTGAGATGAAATTTGTTGTCATCCTATAGTTTATTAGAGCACTTGAACATTGTATTCACTTTTGAAGATAGTAAAATTTGTTTCTTTGGGCCATGGTTGTTTGCTCTCACTTACATTGAGGAAGAGATTTTTTTTCCCAATGGGTGCTTGGTAGAGTTGGCAAGGGCTACTACCAGCATTCCTTAGGGCGAGGGTTCGAACTCTGGGGAATGACAGCCGTGATAATTAACGCAACTTCAAAGAGGTTATCCCATCGGTACTCGCTATGTCGGTACTCGTCGTGATAATTCCTTATGTCTGTATTATTTTATATATTTGTGCTTGATTTAGGAAAACGGTGGAAAATCTCCCATTGGGAAAAAGATTGGAGAATGTGACATGTTCAATTGCACGTATGGAATATCTGTTGCATATAACATAAAAGTTCAGTTGTATATTACATAAGCATAGTTGATTTTTTTAAGAAAATTGCAACTTGATTTTTTTAATCAAAAACTAGAACTTCTTAAAAAAATGAAGATACAACTGACAAACTTTTTATGAAAGATTTGAAATAATTAAAAAGGAAAATGTTCCTTCTAGTTGCGTGAGACATGCAATTCCACTTCATTAACGACAAAACGACTTGAAGTGGATGAATGTGTAATTCCATTTTATGGAATAAAAAAAGAGTAGAATTGGAGAGAAAAAAGAAAAACAGAATGTGAGAGGGAAAAAAGGTTAAATGTCATAGGTAGAATTGTTATATACGATAAATTACCTCTCTCCCTAAAAATAAAACCCACTTTTTTTAGGAGAGATGGGGAGGGCAAAACAAAAAGGCAAAATTTGATAGCCACCCCCTCCTCCTCCTCTCTTTTTTCGTTTTTTTTTCCAAAGACACTTGCCTCTTCCTCAAGCATCACCTCCGCTTAATAAAACCCCAACCAAACAAAACCTTAGCTTTTAGTTCATAGACTCCGTGGATTATTTGTAATGGAAATGATGATCAGACTCTTTTTGTTTTGGTGAATTGATGATCAGACTCTAATAAAATGGAATGATGATTATAAAGCATTTATTTGGTATTCTATCAATAAATCATTTGATGAAATTTATATTTTATCAAGAAAAAATAAAAAAGAAATATGAAATAAATTTTTAATGGTTAAGATGCAATTTCGAGAAGTTAATCTTTATAGGAAGGTCTTTTAATTTGTCTCACCTCTGTGCATTCAAATACTAGTTATTATCCCCTCGTATATATCCTAAAGGACTTTAACATATGCCACACACACCCCCATTTTATCCAAAGCTTTCCAAAAGACATCTATTTGCATGAGATTATAAAGTTTTTTCCAGGTCAATAAAATCATATGCATGTCTGTTCCTTTGCTCTACAAGTTTTTCATTAACCCTTAGGGTAAATTGCTTATGTTGTAGACTTTCAGGACATGAACCCAAATTGGTTCCCAGAAATACAAGTCTTCAATCTCAATTCACAATCACATTTTCTCATTATTTCATTGAATGATTCATAAGTTTGATCCCTCTGTAATTTGCATACTTTTAAATATCTTCTTTGTTTTTATAGATAGGGACTAATGTATTTTTCTCTGGTCATTAAGCATTTCTTGGATCAATCTTGTTGAATCAAGTTCTTGTCAGGTCTTCTTCAAACACAATGACGAATGTAAGGGGGCGTTTGGTTTTAGCTTTTAATTTCCATAACCGACATTTGCTAAAAGTTTGTCTCGAAAGCCCCTTTCCCAGGTTACTTTGCAAAACGTTACTGTGCCTTACTAAAAGCTTTTGGCTTTTATATTATTTATTCATTTTTTTCATTATATATATTATTCAACATATCAAATTTTATATTATTTATATTTTTCCAACAAATCAATAATCTGCCTTACTTTCAGATTTTAATGTTGGTGAAATAAACGTTTTAATGTAAGTTTTTAAAATAACATGTAAATTACTAACGTTTTTTTCCAACTTTTAAAATATCGATTCACAAATTATGTAAAAGGTAATTTTTAATGTTGGTTGTTGAAGAAATTTCACTTAAATTTGACCTCTTGGTATGTTATTTGACCTTAAATTAGTCAATTAAAGGATATTTATGTTAATAAGAGATTAAAGGAATTAAAGTTAAGTTTGAGATATTTTATCATTTTTTGAATCAATATTTTAAATGCACAAGATTATATCATGTTTGTGTTAATATATAGGACATTGGGGAGTTAATGTTGAGGGATCAAAGCTTCATGAAGCTCTCTGTGCCACATGCTTCAGCCAACAGACATCCTTATGTCCGTACAGCTACAGTGAATCTCCCGTGTGTATCTAACTCAACAGTAAAGAATCAAAACTGAATCAGGTGAGATGTAACTAGGGGACAGCTGGAAATAAGAGCACTCTTTTGTCCAACAAGAAAGAAGCTCCATCCTTTTATCCAGAAGAGTTCATCATTTTATCCACTAGACACTCAATTCCCTGACGACACACCACAAGCTGCAGAGATCTCTTAGCTTCATCCCATCTTTCCTCGTTCAGCTCGTAACTGTGAGAGGCGATAGCTTCTCCCTTTTGGCTCCTCGTTGCTTGAAGCTCATTTCTCCATTCCATTCACTGAGATATCAGACCACGCACCACCGTTCACATTAGCCCGTCGCCATGAGTTCCGCTTATGTCTAGTTCATCATACTTGCTAACTATCGCTAACTTCTGCTTTGTTCTCATCTAAAACCCTTCGTCTCGCAAATGTTTGGCAGTTGGTGGAATCAAGATCAACATCATCATCACTGTTGTCGCCATCGATTTCACCATGTCCAGCTAACGTTCTCACTTACGCCTCAGATTTGCACATTCTGTTCAACACCATAAGTCTTCAACTTCCTTTCTTTAGAGACCTCAGTTCAACGCTCGCTGCCACCGTGGAGTCAGCCATGACTGTTCGAAAGCTTGCTGTCGTTGCTGCTGTCGTGGATTCCAACATGTCCAGCTGATTTCTTTGCTTCCCTAGGAGTCATGACCAAGCCAGAGCGTTAGTTTGACAGGGAGCTCCTCTTGTCACTTGTTTTGATTCTATAGTTACACTTGAGAACTAGATATTGTGCTAATCTGTGAAGTGTAACCAGATGCGTTTGTATTTTCCATTGATTTTCATATTCTGATCAGTTTCTTAATTGTCTGGAGACGAACTTCTTGATTGATTTAGAATAACTATTCCTTGATTTTAGACTTGATTAAGTTTCAAATCTCTGGATAGTCAACCATATATGAATAACGTCGATCGACGTTATTGTTGGAAGTAGCCCGATAAACGTTGCTGTCAGTTTCATGAATGTCTTTGCCATCAGATTTGTGACAGATGAGAGCTAATTCATGTATAAGTAATGAAGGCAGAGTCTAAGCTCCTAGGAAGCAATTTAGATATTAATTTACTTACATTTTCCAGTCTATTGCATCTCAAGACAAGAAAATCAAAATAAACAATAGGTAGATAATTTTTCTTAGTCAGAGTTTATAAATAGAATCAGTTTCATCTCCTAATTTGTTGAATTAATTTGCTAAATAATACTTAGATTCATTCAAGTTCCTTAGAGAATCGATCATTGTGCCACAATTTGCATATTCTTGAGAATTAAATTTGATTTTTAAGCCACTAGAGATCAGTTTATAATAAATAGCTGAAAAAATTAAGCTTGGATACAAAAAGGATTCAAACCCCTGCTTCTCATAACAGGTGAGAAGAGAAAGGTGAAAACATATCAAAATAAGTTTGAAAACACAAAAAAGATTAGTGATAGAGTATAGAGGCGATATAACACAGATCTGCAAACCCAAGTTTTGCATCTCACATCACCATTGGTAAAATTGAAGATCTGTTTCGCAGCTTCATTAATGAAAGGAGGAAGAAAGAGTTAGCATATTAGTGAGTGTGAGATATCAAAGAGTATAAATAATCCATACAATCATTTTAGGTCGAAGAGTCTAAAGAATCTATACACTTGATTTCTGAAGGAATTAACCATGGAATTGTTTCGTGACTAATTTCTGTTTTAAATTCCGTCATATTTCATAAGGGGTATTTTTTAGAGACATGATTAGCCACGAAATTGTTCCGTGGTTAATTTCACACAGAATATTTTTAGTAACAAGAATAAGCCATGGAATTATTCAATGGCTAACTTTTGTGGTGAATTCTGTTGGAAAGTTCAAGCTAAAATTTAAAATTTATTGTATTGGTAATAAATTTTATATAAAAAATAATATATTTATATAAATAAGAAATATGATATTAGTAATCATATAAAAATTATGAAAAATCAGCATTAAATATATAAAATAATACAGACATAAATATAAATTATTAGTTTTAATTAATGTTAATTGAAAAATCACATTCAAAAATTGTTTAAACCTATATGAAAAATCCCATATACATCCCTTTAAAATTTGTAAAACCCAAATCAGTTATCCAAATTTCACTAATACCAAATTAGTGTGTGTATCTCAAATTGGAATTTTCAAATGTTGTTAATTCACCCTTGTACCCCTTCTTTCTCCTGTTCCGTTACAACCTCCTCACTCGCCCTTTTCGTTAGAAGCCACTGCCTCTCCCAAGATGCCTTCACCTTCCCAATTGAATCTTCGTCCTTGGTTTTCCTCAAACTCACAACAAATCTCTCGATGACTCTACTCTGCTTGTGGCTGACGATGACGGAAAGCATAATTCATCGAAGGAGTTATCATTTGTCGTATGCCTCTCCCTAGCTTATTACAACATCTTCTCAGTCACATTGCTTTGGAAGATCTGAGTGCCATTGATGAGGTCTTTGTCACCGTTCTTCCGTTCAAATCTCTCTTGCAATGACTTCTTTTCTTGGAAAGTAGATATCAATTGAAGAGACTTCGATGATCTTGTTTGCACTGGCGAATCATACATTCATTAATCATCATGAAAATTTCAGCGACTTCGATGATCTTGTTTACACTGGCTTATCTGAATTTTGATGGGTCTGAAATCCTTGCTTATTAGAAAGTGCACATCGTGCACACCTTCCTTTACCTTATTAACTTCATAATAAATCAATATTGAACCACTTTTAAGCCTTTATATAGCTTAAATTGATTAAAGAAGTGAAATTACAAAATCCTTCTCGAGTTGCTATTCATTTGATCAAAAAATTCAGTATGAAATTTTATGAGTCGGACTCTGGTAAAAAAGAATGATAACTACAAAGTAGTTATTGGTATTCCATCGATAAATCATGAAAATGAAATTTAAATTTGATTCAAAAAATAAAATAAATGTGAAATAATGTTTTAATTGTTAAGGTGCAATTATAATAATAACATTTTCACAATTAGCGTTTAAAGCAATTAACTTTTAAATGGTACAAAAGTATACATATTTTTTTTTAAAAAAAAGTGTATAATTTTAGTGATTTCATTAAAATGGCCTAAAAGTTCATCTTCCAAGAGTATTTTTTATGGTATTCTATTTTTATTTTGCAAATTAAACAATTTATTTGATGAAATATTGTTTACAATTTTCATATTGATAATTAGTTTTTTTGGTTAAAAAGGTTTAGATTGGTCTAGTTCCAAAAAGCTCGACCAGTGATCTGAATAAAAAAGTTATAAAAAACTAAAAAAATATGTCAATAGATGTTGGGTCTATTTGTATTAACGGTAGAAGCTGTTTTTGGTTTTTTCGGGTCTTTTCTCTTCGATCAAGGAAATTATTTTTTACTTTCTCTTAGAAATAATTTTATAAAATACTAGAATTTTCAAGCTATTTTTTCTTGTGATTCACAATATATGGGAAATATGTAAAAATAATTTTATCTCAACTTGTTGAATGTAATTTTGTAACGCTATCACACACAAACCTGATATATTCAAAAATGTATCATTGTAGTAATGTGTATGCAATTTGTTCACTTCTCTACATATGTACAAAATAATCAAATAGAAAGAAAAGAATATATATTAAAAGACATTTGAAATATATCAATAGATAATAAGAATGTGATTTACCATTTTTTCCCATGAGATACGACTTTTTATTAGTTCAATAGCCAGACGTTCCCTTTAGATTGCCATTATTTTTATTCTCTCTTTCATATATCATTGAGTATTTTCTATCTTTCCCCCCTTTGATATTTGTTCAGTTGACATTAGTCCTAGGAGTTGGATCCCTTTCACATGGCTATTGTACAAATATTTTTTCTATCCAAACAATCAATTATTTTTTCTTTTTATTTTATTTAATTTTTTGAACTACAACGAGAGCCCTGAAATAAACAAGGAAATTAAACACCAAATATGTTTGAGACAAGGAAAACTATACCTCTCCTAACTCGATTATTCATATTCTTGTGTGAGAGATCACCCTATTTATTTTTGTATCAATTCCCAATTAATGTTGAAGGAACACTCTCTTCCAGTATATTAATTTTAAATCTTTTTTGGAACTGCAAACTTGAACCTTTAGTGATGATACTTGAACCTTTAGTGATGATACCCCACACATAGCTTTGATTCGATGTGTCGGTTAACGATATCTTTTATTTAATAAATATATTAAAAAATTGTATGTGCTCTCAAAAGACAAATCCCAGTAAGTATTAACATTTATATCCCTTAAGCTATGTTTGGTTCAATGGAGGGTAAGGGATGTGGGGTTAATCAAGAGGAGGAGAAGGTAGGGAAGGTGATGATGTTATAAGATTTGTTTTGGTTTGAGGGGAGGACAGGGCATGGGAGTTTTCTTGTTTGATTCAAAAGGGAATGTGAATGAAGCTAAATTATAAGTTGGAAGATATACCCTTTTCTTATATAAGTTTTTACTTTGGTATTCAAAATTTCTTTGAGAAAATTGCAATTTGGTTATTTTTATCAAAAACATGCAATTCTTAAAAAAAATGAAGTACAGCTGACAAGTTTTTTTTTCCAAAGATTTGAAATACTTAAAATGGAAAATGTTGTTTGTAGTGCCTTGAGCCGTGAGACGTGTAATTCCATTTCATTAAAGACAAAACGACTCGAAGGGGATGAATGTCTAAATCCATTTTGTGAAAAAAATAACTGAATAGGAGAGGAAAAAAATGTAAAAAAAATGAGAGGAAAAAGGTTTCAATGTCATGAGTAGAATGTTGGAATAATTTAACAATGGGCCACATATTACACTTATATGTGGTGCCATTATTTCTTGTCCTGACCCAGAAATAAAGTGATATACTATAAGGTTTAAAGAATTAAGTGGGCTCAATTAAGTGTCATAGACTAATATATACTGAGGCCTAATTTGCTGGCACGTATTCATTGATGGGCTAAATACTGAGTCTCCCTACAAATACAGGGCTATGATCCCCGGGTTAGCCAGGGTTAATATAATCGACCTTGCTTCCCCATCTGCAGATGGTTTCTCTGTTCCCTAGTGATAACCTAATTGATATTCTCCTTCTGTCATACGCATCCATGGATCCAGGTACGCTTCCGCAATCCTCTAGATTATTCCATTGGACTTATATGCTTCATAAATCCCTTCAAGTGGTATTAGAGCCAACATATTGAGTTCTTTGGAATATCTGTGAGATATATTAACATATGTTTGCTTCGTGCTTTGATGAATTTGTATACATATTTCTGGATCCAGTTTTTGAAACTTTGATCTTACGCTATTTTTGTGATTTCGCTCTTTTGTATTTGGATCTGGGTATGCATATGCTGTTGGACATAAATCCAAAAAATCCAGATTCAGAGTTTGACAGCGGAAGTATTATGTACCTCTTGCCATAGTGTATATTCTTTGAGATTTGCTTGAACTCTTTTGAACGGGAATTTCTGGCACAGCAATGGACTGTCGAACACTGTCACCCCATCAAGAAATTCATGATTAAACAAATAACGTTTGGTTTTCCATATCCGTTCTGAGCCATGGTCTCCCCTTATATAGCCTCCCATCAAGACTTTTCAAGGGATTCATTGACCAGACACACCCTCTGAACACAACTCTTTAAATAATAATGCGGGACACATCCGGTGATATATTTATATATAATATATTCAAATAAATATTATATATAATATATAAATATAATAATATATATACTTAATATATATTAAATTTCCAACATTCTCCCACTTGTCCCACAACTTAATATTATTTGGTGAGTAAGTTCACTTAAGCAACACTACATGAACTATGGCAACAAGTCCTCATTGATCAAGTATTGTCTTCCATAATCACAAGTACCGTCCTTACTTAATGAGGTAATACTTTATGAATAAACCTTAATGTTTATTCAATTCCTATCTTAATATTTATCAATTTTATCAACATATATGTATACAATTAACAAAAGGATTGATAACAATAGACGAAAATTCATCACATCACATACCTTCTTTAGTCATATAATGGCTTAAGCCCCATATTAGGTACATGTACAACAAAGTCTTTCGGTTTCATACCTTTAGTCAAAGGATCAACTAGCATTTTCTTTGTATTAATGTATTCAACCGAAACTTAGTCGTTTCTAACTTTATCTTTTAAAGATAGAAACTTTAATTCAACAAACCTACTTCAAGCTCCGTTCTTTCTGTTGTTGGCAATGGCCACTGCAGCTTTGTTATCACAAAACATTCTAATTGACTTAGAGATCGAATCCACAATCTTAAGCCCTGCGATGAAATTTCTTATCCAGATTCCTTGTGTACTTACTTCAAAAGTTGCTACATACTCAGCATCTCGAGTACTAGCAGTCACAAGTGTTTGTTTAACACTTCTTCATGATATTGCTCCTTCTGCTAAGAGGAAGATATAACCAGTAGTAGATATCCTTGTATCTTTACATCCTCCTAGATCAGAATCTGAATATCCAATCACTTCAAGATTGTCTGTTCTTCTATATGTGAACTTGTAATGTTTTATACCCTGAAGGTATCTAAAAACTTTCTTTGAAGCTAACCAATATTTCATTCCTGGATTACTTTGATATCTCCCTAACATACCCACAATAAAAAGCTATATCAGGTCTTGTGCAAACCTGTGCATACATTAAGCTTCCTACTGCTGAGGCATAAGGGATTCTTTCCATCTCTTTTCTTTGTAAATCATTCAGGGACACTGATCCAAACTGAACACATCTCCATTTTCAATGGGAATGATGTTGGAATTACAGCTTTCCATCCAGAATCTTTCTAGAATTGTCTTCATATAGGTTTCTTGAGATAAACTTAAAAGACCTTCATGTCTATCTCTTTGAATCTTAATGCCAATGACATAAGATGCCTCACCCATATCCTTCATGTCAAAATTCCTGGATAAAAACGGTTTTACCTCTTGTAAGAGTCCTAAATCATTAGTTGCAAGTAGTATGTCATCCACATAATGTATCAAAAATATGATCTTACTCCCACTATTCTTGTGGTAAATACATTCATCCATGATGTTCTCAATGAAGCCAAAAGATGTAATAACTTCATGGAACTTTAAATACCATTCTCAGGAAGCTTGTTTAAGACCATAAATTTACCTCTTTAACTTGCATACCAAATTTTCATTTCCTTTTGCAATAAACCCCTCAGGTTGCTTCATGTAGACCTCTTCCTCAAGTTATCCATTAAGGAATGCAGTCTTAACATCCATCTAATGCAACTCTAGATCAAAATGTGCAACTAATGCTATGATAATGCGGAGAGAATCCTTTGTAGATACATGAGAATAAGTCTCCACTTGAGTAAAACCTTTTGCAACCAACCTTGCCTTGTATATCTCAATGTTACCTTGTGAGTCCCTTTTGGTTTTGAAAATCCATTTACAGCCAACGGCCTTGGCCCCACTTGGTAACTTTACAAGTTCCCAAACTTGGTTGTTTGCCATAGATTTCATCTCGTCCAACATAGCATCATACCATAACTTAGAGTTAGTACTTTCCATAGCCCGAGTAAAATTTAATGGGCTTATGTTTTGAGCTTTTTTTTTACAGACAATTTAAAGTTTTGGGCCTATAGATTTGCAATAAAAAGAAAGGGAAAGGTCCAAAATTTTTTTTTGGAAATTCTCTTATGGGCCCTTTATGTCTATTTTCAGAAATATTTTATGAATTATTTTGGATTGTTTACATTAAGGACATTATTTTGTACATATCTTATGTGTTGATTATTTTTGGAATATGTATTGTGATATTGGTAATAAATTTTAAATAATTTTTTGAAGGCTTTTGTGCAAATTTTAGGTTCTTTATCTTTTATGCCAATTAAATATATTCACACAACATCACACCAAAGTGTGCTCTCTTGTGAAAATTATTTATGAGGCATATTAGATGTTATTTGTGACTATAATTTCATGCGAGTATCTAATCGGCCCAAAGGAAGGTTAATGCTTGGCAGAAATATATAGGCACCTGTGATGATAAATACGTGACAATTCTCAGGTATAATCATGCGAACAATAATATGTTCCAAAAAATAGTTATTGTTTGGCAGATCTTATTGTAGTATTTGATCATTACAACAAGGTGCCACTGACAGTTGATATTATCATCCAAAGATGAAATATTGATGTTACGGTATCTTGTGATGAGAATTATATTTATTTGAATTTATTGCCATTATCTTTTATGTTGATTTCTTTAAATGGAAAAAGAAACAACATTCTGATAATTCTGGGATTCATAGATATGAACCTTGCATTAAGGACTAATCATCCCCCTCATCTTATAAATGAAAGTACTTCTGAAACATGGAGGTATTTTGGTAAGTGTGAGCGATCAAATCGCAAGAGTTTTATGATCATAAAGCATGGCATCCTAGAAGCCTTTAAAGGTGTTATTGTTGAGAGTATTCTTAATGCTAAGGATTTTCTTGCCGAAATTGAAAAGCGCTTTAAAAAAAGCGATAAGGCATAAACAAGCATGCTTTTGCAACGCTTGATTTCTGTAAAGTATAGGGGGTAAGGAAATAATAGAGAATACATTATGGAAATGTCTCACATAGCTATAAAAGTTAAGAAATTAAAACTTGAGCTATCTAAGGACCTTTTGGTATACTTGGTGCCTATTTTTCTTTTTGCACAATATAGCCAGTTTAAGGTCAATTATAACTGACAAGGAAAAATGGACTCTGAATGAGCTTATATCCTATCGTATGCAAGAAGAAGAGAGACTGAAACACATAGTGCCAATGTGGCTAGCACCTTTAGAGGGAAGGGCATAAAGAAAAAGTTTTCAGAGGTTGCAAAGGGTTCTGTTTAAAGAAACCCGTTAAGAATCATGCTTCTGCTTCTAAACCAATAAAGTATACTCGTAATGAAGGAAATAGGAGAAGCACTAAAGACTGTAGCATACATCTTGAACAAAGTATCAACTAAGGCAATTGCTAAAATACATTATGAGCTTTGGACCGGTAAAAAGCTTGGTCTAAGAAACTTTCATATTTGGGGTTGTCCAACTAAAGCAAGGCCTTATAGGCCTCAAGAAAAGAAACAAGACCCCAAAACAGTAAGTAGTTACTTTATTGGATATTCTGAACACTCAAGGGGTTATAAATTCTATGATCCTACTCTTAAAGTAAGAAACATCATTTTCGAGGAAGAATCGACCTCTATTATTGAGTCGAATCTATCAGTTGATTCTAAAAACACAGGAATTCCAATACCTGTTGTTATTAAAGAAGTAAATCCAGAACCTCCACATAGTTATGTTCAGGTTGAAATTTCTCCTACATAGGTTGAAGTTCTTCAAATGGAAACTCAACAACCTCAAGAAACAGTGCTAAGAAGATCCACATGAGAAAGGAGAAATGCAATTTCGGATGATTACATTGTCTTCCTTTATTAACATGAGGAAGATAATGATATAGATGATCCAGTCAACTTCCAACAAGAAATGCAAAGTTCCAACTCTCAAAAGTGGATTGGGGCGATGAATGAGGAGTAAAAGTCCATGCAAGACAATAAGGTTTAGGATCTTATGCCTTTGTCAAAAGGTGCGAAACCCGTTGGTGTTAAATAGATATTTTAAACCAAAAGGGATGCAAATGACAAAGTGGAAATATATAAGGCTTGTCTTATGGTAAAGGGCTTTACTTAAAAGGAATGGATTGACTTTAAAGAGACTTTCTCTCCAGTTTCTTCGAAAGACTCTTTTATAGTAATCATTGCACTAGTCGCCCATTTTGATCTTGAGCTCCATTAGATGGATGTTATGACTATGTTTCTCAATGATGATATTGATGAGACGATTTATAAAGAGCAGCCAGAGAACTTTGTGTTAGGAGAACCTAACTCTGTGGTTTGCAAAGTAAAAAAATCCATCTATGATCTCAAGTAAGCTTCTTGTCAAGTATCACAAATTTCATCAGGTAATTATCTCATTCAGTTTTAAGGTAAATCCTGTTGATCACTCTGCATATCATAAGGTTAGTGGGAGTAAGTTTATATTCCTGGTTTTATATGTTGATAACCAAGAAACCAAGAAATTTCAAATGCTTTTGAAATGAAAGATCTTGGTAAAACATCCTTTGTATTAGAAATCCAAGTTCACCGAGATAGAAATCGAGGTGTTCTTAGATTATCACAAAGGAGTTATATTAATACAGTGCTCAAGAGGTTCGGTATGCAAGATTGTAAACCAAGTGAAACCCCTATTGCTAAGGGAGACAAATTCAGTCTTAAACAATGCCCTAAGACAACACTTGAGATTAAAGAAATGGAAAAGATTACCCACTCTTCATTTGTTAGGAGTCTTGTGCATGTTCAAGTATGTACGCGACCAAATCTCGCGTTTGTTACTGGAATGTTGGGCAGATATATGAGTGACCAGGGTATGGATCATTGGAAAACAACTAAACATGTTATGAAATATCTAAAGAGAATAAAGGATTACATGCTCATATATCGTAGATCAAATCAGTTAGAGATCATTCGATATATTGATTCTGATCACAATGGATGCCAATGCATTAAGAAATCCACATTAGGCTATATTTACATGCTAGCTGGTAGAGCCATTTCTTGGAGCTTCCTCCCCTCTGGAAGCAAAGCATGTATCAGTTCGGGATGCATCCAACAATGGAATATGGCTACACAACCTTGTCACTGGACTGATAATTATGTAAAGTCTTGAAAGATCATTAAAGTTATATTGTGATGATATGGCGACATTCTTGTATTCCAATACCTAGCCGTTAAGGATAGGGTGCAGAATGGATAGTTTTCTATTGAACACATTCGGACATACTCCTTGATTGTTGAACCCTAACAAAGGGAATAACGCCCAAGGTCTTTCATGAGCACATAGCTCGAAGGGTGTGCTTTATGATGAGGATACCCTAGTTTAGTGGGAGCATGTATTTGGTGTTTGATTTTGTGAACATTTATGTATTTCTTATTATCAGAAATAAGGTTATACAGTTTTCCATTAAGTTTGGTTGTTTAAGTTACCATTCTGCATGATTAAGTTAAGATTGATCTCACTACGGAGGATCAGTTGGAAAATAGGCATGTACAGATCACATTTATGAAATTTTCCATGCAGTATATCCATGATTGATCTATGTTATTTGATTGTATACATATTTGTAATCATCCCGGATTTAGTTGTGTAATATGACAAAGATCCTGTTTGATTCTATATGGATACAATCAATGGACCAGATTGTTTAGGGAATGAATAATGGCAATTTTACGAGCATAAGGTTTTACACGTTTAAGTTACATATGTGCCCCAGTGGGAGATTGTTGGAATAATTCAACAATTGGCCACATATTACACTTATATGTGGTGCTATTATTTCTTGTCTCGGCCCAGAAATAAAGTGATCTACTAAGGTTTAAAGAATTAAGTGGGCTCAATTAGGTGTCATTGACTAATATATACTGAGACTCAATTTGCTGACCCGTATTCATTAATGGGCTGAATACTGCGTCCCCCTACGAATACAAGGCTATGATCCTTGGGTTAGTCAGGGTTAATACAATCGCCTTGCTTCCCCATCTGCAGGCGGTTTCTCTATTACATAGTGATAACATTGTTGATCTTCCCCTTCCGTTATACGCATCCATGGATCTAGATACGCTTCCGCAATGCTCTAGATTATTCCATTGAACTTATATGCTTCATAAATCCCTTCATAGAATGGCATATTCGAAATGAGTATGGGCAAGCTTATCAAGATATTTATTAATTCTCTCCCTAAAAAGCCCACTTCTAGAGGAGATACGAGGGAGGAGAGCACAAAAAGATAAAACTCCATACATCCCCTCCATTTTTTCATCTAAACATAATTACCTCTTCCTCAACTTTCACTTACCCTTAATAAAACCCCAACCAAACAAAACCTTAGCTTTTAGTTCATGCAGTCAATGGGAATGTAATGGAATATAATGAGAAGGACTTTACTGAAATGGAATGAAGATTACAAAGCATTTATTTGGTATTCTATTAATGAATTATGAAATAAAATTTACATTATATTCCGGAAAAAAATATATGTGAAATAATTTTTTAATTGTTATTGTGCAATTTTAATAAGGAAGTTTTCATGATTTGCATCTAATACAATTAAATTTTAAAGGTTGTAAAAGTATATACATTCTTTTTAAAAAAAGAGAGTATAATTTACCAATTTGGTTAATTTGACCTAAAAGTCCGCTTTTCAAGAGTGTTTTTTAACGATGCTCTATTTTTATTTTGCAAATTAAAGAACTTATTTGATAAAATATTGTTTACAATTTTCATATTGATAATTAATTTTTTGATTAAAAATTTGATACCAGTGATGTGAATAAAGAGTATTAAAAATAAATTGCAAACTATACGTATCGACAAAATAATCATCACATCAAAAGAATATATATTAAAAAGAGAATTTCGAAATATATCAATAGATAGTGAGAATGTGTTTTATCCTTTTTACCCATGAGAATACAACTTTTTGTTAACTTAATAGGCACATGTTCCTTTATAGCCATTATCTTTATTATCTCTTTCAAATATCATAGAGCATTTTCTACCTTTTCCCCCCTTTAATGTGTGCATATTTCACATTAGTTCTAAGAGTTGGATCCCTTTCACATTACTATTGCACAAATATTTTTTTCTATCCAAACACTCAATTATTTTTTTTATTTTATTTAATTTTTGAACCACAATGAGAGCGTTGAAATAAACAAGGAAATTATAATGAATTCCCACATTGATTTGGTAAATTTGGAATCCCTTGTTAATGAAGATGTTCAAGTTTAGTATAACGAATTGCAACATTATTATAGTGAATGCCTATC
This sequence comes from Vachellia pachyceras, assembly GCA_025593235.1. Classification (NCBI taxonomy): domain Eukaryota; kingdom Viridiplantae; phylum Streptophyta; class Magnoliopsida; order Fabales; family Fabaceae; genus Vachellia; species Vachellia pachyceras. Next base: position 8,960 of record JANTPZ010090276.1, on the reverse strand, counting down.
AGTGTTTAGTAAATTCACAAAAGAAATTAAGAACACTCCCACTCTCAGAAAAATCTAGAGTCTCCTTTGAAGTTAATTTCCAAGTTTAACACAAGGAATGTCGACTTCATCATATGGAATGCCGCTACTTTAGGTTCCTGATTTTGTAATTGATAAATGGTTTAGAATTGTATCTCTTGACTAAGTTTTTTATAGTTCAATTTTGGCATTCTCCAAAGTGAATTGCAATTCGAGTATATGTAATTCACAGTGAATTATAGGATATGCAAATTAAAACCCTAAGAGCTTACAAAAAATTGAACTCTCCTTACTAACGATTTCCAAGTTAAGTATAGTGAATTAGAAGGCATATATAAAATTTTCCCATATGCGAATTAAGACCCTTGGAACTTACAAAAATTGAACTTCCCTTACTAACGCATTTCAGAGTCAAGTTTGGCATTCTCCAATAACATATAGCGAATTGCAACTTGAGTATAGGAGATTCACAATGAAGTATAGGATGCACAAATTAAGACCTACTCCCCTTAACGAATTTCCAAATTAAGTATAACGAATTGCAACTTAAATATATAGAATGACTATCAAAATATATGAAATTTTCACATATACAAATTAAGAATGGAACTCCCCTTAACAATGCATTTCGGGGTATTGCAACTTTAGTATAGAGAATACTCAATGAAGCATAGGAAATTTTTGCATGTGCAAATTAAAACCCTTGGAACTTCAAAAAAATGGGACTTTCCCTTACCAACGCATTTATAGGTCAAGTATTACATATTGGAATTTGAGTATAGAAAATTCCCAATGAAGTATAAGAAATTTACATATATGTAAAGAAAGGAAAAATATGTAAATTTATAACATTTTCAAAACTCATATTGATGCTCACAGTCTGATTTGTCATTTATATATTTTAAGGGTATTTTTATGTGATCGTCCCAAAACTATATTTATATGAAGTCATGCAAGATATAAAATTTAAGTATTAATTTAAAATTAATTTATATTGAAAAATTATAATATTTACATAAAATTCCTTTTAGATTATATGCATCTAAAATTAAAATTATTATTTAATTTATTTTTGGTTTTTAATAATATTAAAAAGCAATTGATTATCAATAGACATGAGATGCTAGGGCGTTAATAACATGATAGGATTGGATTGATAAGAAAAAACAGTTGAAACATTTTTATTGTAGGGAGTACAGATTTTATGGTACTACAAGAGATTCATTTTCTCCTCAAAATTGCTCTTGATAGATTTTTATTTCTAACCCAACTTTGTTTCTTCCTCCGACGGCTCGCAACTCATAGATTTTCTCAGGTCGGAAGAGGCGCGGGGAATAATTTATGCAAATTTGTTGATCATTAGGTGTTGATCTTACTTCATTTATGGCTTTTGTTTTCTGATATAATAATAGGGCAAGGAGAGGATTTCGGTTTCTGTATTTTCCTTCTTTGTTGGTTCTCAAAAGATTAAATCACAATCACAGTATCGAGAAGCTTTGAATTTTTATTGGATGATTGTTTTGAGGATCACCATATATAATAAATACTTGGAGGACGAAATTTCTTATATTTAATTCCAATCAATCAAAACATGCTTAATATTTAACTTCGTTCAACAAATATTCCACGCTGCTTTTTTTAGTTTTGATATTTGGAGTGAGATTTTAGTTATTTGCATATTCATATATATATATATATATCATAAATTTTCTTGAATTTTGTTTCACTTTCTCCTGGACGCTGAATTATGTAGGGAAATCTGGACGTTGGATTATGAAAACATAGAAAAATAGGATTTTTTTCCTCTTTCTCTCTAAGAAAAATCACTTTCTGATTGTAACTTGGAAAAAAAAAAAAGGAATGATAAATTCTTCTCTTAAATAAAACTCACTTTTGGAGGGGAGACGGGGAGGAGAGAACAAAAGTAATTATGCTAGCTTTCTTTGGCCAAATTAGTCATTGTAAATTTACTTAGTCATCCTCATCGAGTTATTTACTAACCTTTAATTTAGTTAACTAATAATTAAAAACATCATGTAAGTGATACTCTTTTAAAAAAAAATGAATAAGATTACCCATAGATCCAAGTAAAAAAATTAAATATAAATAGGTATCGCAAATTACGTTTAATATTAATAGGTCCATAGAGAATTAATACTTATAAGTCAAATTGTTATATTCATAAGCTCCTTTGTCAGAAATTCCTCCTTTGTCAGAAAATCCTAGAGTAGCTCAACTAAGAAGTCACAAAGAGAAGAAGCAAAGAAAGTCAAAAGCCAAGTCTTGTTTATTCTCTGATGTTTCTCCAGCAATTTTCACAAGAATTATGATCCTAAAGACAGCTAAGGAGATCTGGGATTATCTCAAGCAAGAGTATTGTAATATCCATGATTTTCTGATAGTTGATAAATTGGTAATTGTGAGATAAGTAAAGAACATAAATGTTATTCATACCTAAATGACAAAGGAAAAAATGGTGATTTTGGCATAAAAGGCCAAGGGTATAAATGTCCTTCAGATATAAAGATTAAGGCCAATTATGGAATTTAGAAAAGAATAGAAAAAGTAAGGGCATTTTGGCAATTTGACGAAAAAGTCAATCAAAAAATCAAAGTTGATCAAAAAGTTCACATCAATCCCTTTCACATGATTATTGTAAAAATATTTTTTACTATCCAAACAATCAATTCGTTTTTTGTTTTATTTTATTTAATTTTTTGAACTACAACGAGAGCCTTGAAATAAAGAAGGAAATTAAACAACACATATATTTGTAATAAGGAAAACTATATGGCTCCTAACTCGATTATTCATATTCTTGTATGAGAGATCACCCTATTTACTTTTGTCGCTATTCCTATAATTAATGCTGAATGAACACTCTTCATTCTTTTGTTGAAACTCTCGAGCAACAACGAAATGATAAATAATTTATTTTACACACCATTCCATTTCATTCCTCTTTAACCCATGAACTTATTCGGTAATATCAAAAAAGAAAATAGGAATATATATTTTTTGTTATTGAACTATATACTTCAACTTTTTTAAAGGGAGAATGCCTTTTCACATTATTAGCCACACGAATGACACTAATGCAAGTGGGAACTTTTACTTTGGTGGTTAACGAGGACTTTGTACATCGGTTTGTGAAGGGTAGCTAGTATATAAGAGTCCAATAATATGTATTAAATTTATGTCGATAAAAAAATAACTAACACAGACAACACATAAAATAATTGATGCATAAAGTTTTATCTACATCAATTTTAATTATAACCTATATAGAATTTTTTTTCTTCTTCTAATTGTATTAGTTGAGGCTGGTCTCTATTTTAAAAAAGCATTTGATTCTCAATTGACATAAGATGTAAGGGCGTCAACATTATAACATTGGATTGACAAGAAAAAACAATTGAAACATTTTTATTGTAGGGAGTACAGATGATATGGTACTACAAGAGATATATTTACATAAAATTCTTTTTAGATGATATATATGCATCTAAAATTAAAATTATTATTTAATTTATTTTTGGATTTTAATAATATTCAAAAGCAATTGATTATCAATAGATATGAGATGCTAGGGCGTTAATAACATGATAGCATTGGATTGTCAAGAAAAAACAGTTGGTTTTTATTGTAGGGAGTACAGATGTTATGGCACTACAAGAGATATAATCATTTTCTCCTCAAATTGCTCTTGATAGATTTTTATTTCTAACCCAACTTTGTTTCTTCCTCCGACAACTCGCAACTCATAGATTTTCTCAGGTATGAAGAGGCGCGGGGAATAATTTATGCAAATTTCTTGATCATTAGGTGTTGATCTTACTTCGTTTATGGCTTTTGTTTTCTGATATAATAATAGGGCAAGGAGAGGATTTCGATTTCTGTATTTTCCTTCTTTGTTGTTTCTCAAAAGATTACATCACAATCACAGTAAGGAGAAGCTTTGAATTTTTATTCGATGATTGTTCTGAGGATCACCATATATAATAAATACTTGGAGGACGAAATTTCTTATATGTAATTCCAATCTATCAATACATGCTTAATATCTAACCTCATTAAACAAATATTCCACGCTGCTTTTTTTAGTTTTGATATTTGGAGTGAGATTTTAGTTATTTGCATATTCATATATATCATAAATTTTCTAGAATTTTGTTTCACTTTCTCCTGGACGCTGAATTATGTTGGGAAATCTGGACGTTGGATTATGAAAACATTAAAAAATAGGATTTATTTCTCTTTCTCTCCAAAAAAAAATCACTTTGTGATTGTGACTTGAATAAAAGATATGATAAATTCTTCTCTCCTTAAAAGAAACTCAATTTTGGAGGGGAGACGGGAGGAGAGAACATATGGACACATTTTGATACCTCCTCTCAATTTTTTTTTTATCCAAGCATACTTACATCTTCCTCAACCAAACAAAACCTTAGCTTTTAATTCATGAAGTTCATGGAGATGTAATGGAATATAAAGTGCGGGACTATAATGAAATAAAATGATGGGAGAGACTGCAACGAAATAGAATGATAATTATTTGGCATTCTATTAATGAATCATGAAATAAATTTTATTTTTCATTCAGAAAAATAAAAAAATGTGAAACATTTTGTTATGGTTAAGATGAAATTTTAATAATAAAGTTTTCAAAATGAACATTTAACACAACTAAATTTTGAAGGGGTAAAAGTATCTATATTCTGTTATAAAAAGCGTATAATTTTAGCAATTTCTTTAAATTGCCATAAAATTATGTATTTTTATGACACTTTATTTTTATTTTAAAATTAAAGAATTTATTGGATGAAATATTGTTTTCAATTTTCATATTGATAATTAATTTTTTGGTTGAAAAGGTTTATATTGGTTTAGTCTCAAAAGCTCACTAAGTTAAGACAAGTGATACGAATAAAAAGCAGTTATTAAAAAACTTGCAAACTATATATATATATATATATACGCATCAACAAAATAATCATCACATCAAAAGAAGAATATATATTAAAAGACAATTTTAAAAAATATCAATAGCTAATGAGAATGAGCTTTACCCTTTTTATCTCATGAGAATATTACTTTTTATTAATTCAATAGCTGTAGGTTCCTTTAGATTGCCATTATTTCAATTCTCTTTCATATATTTTAGATTATTTTCTACCTTTTACCCATTTAATGTATGCGCACTTCACATCAATGTTGAATCCCTTTCACATGATTATTGTGAACATATTTCTTTTTTCCTCCAAACCATCAATTATTTTTTTTTACTTATTTTTTGAACTTATTTTAAACACTATTCCATTTCATTCCTCTTTAATTTAATCCATGAACTTATTCGGTAATGTCAAAAAAGAAAATATGAATTTTTTTTTTTGCTTTTGAACAATATGCTTTAATTTTTTTTAAAGGGAGAATGCCTTTTCACATTAGCCACCCGAATGACACTAATGCAAGTGGGACTTTTTACTTTGGATAATTAGGACTTTGCACATCGGTTTGTGAAGGGTAGCTAGTATATAAGAGTGCAATAATATGTCTTAAATTTATGTCAATAAAAAACTGACATAGATAACACAAAATAATTGATGTAGAAAGTTTTATCTAAGTCGGTTTTAATTATAACCTATATAGAATTTTTTTCTTGTAGGTGTATAAGTTGAGGTTGATCTCTACTTTCAAAAGCAATTGATTCTCATTAGGCATGAGATGCTAGGATGGCATGCGTCATTTGTAATGGTTGAAATGGTATCTAAAAAATCTTGTTTTTTTGAACATGGATAAATAAAGAAGCCATTGCAATTGCCGGAAATACTCCAAAGCTCATAGGTACCATACCAATGAATAATGAAAAACATCACTCCATCCAACGCTCAATATATATACACACACGAACTAGATTAGATAACTAATATGCGCATATTAAAAAACTTAGTTGAGTTATTTATTCATAAAATACTTGTATTAGTTACCCTAAAACTTGTGTTTCAGGCAGCATCAATTCTATCAGAGATAAGAGGGGGAGTGGAGTCCGTGTGATTGTAATGGAATATCATGAGTGAGACTCTTCATAAAATGGAATGATGACTACAAAATATTTATTTGATATTCTATCAATCGATCATGAAATGATTTAAATTTCATTCAAAAAAATAAAAAAATGTGAAATAAGTTTTTAATAATTAAGGTGCAATTTTAATAACAAAATTTTTATGATAAGCATCTAACACAATTAAATTTTGAAGGGTGTAAAAGTATACACATTCTTTTAAAAATGATTGTGTAATTTTTTGCAATTTTGTTGAATTTGCCTAAAAGTCTGTCTGTTAAGAGTATTTTGTTATAATACTCTATTTTTATTTTGCAAATTAAAGAATTTATTTGATGAAATATTGTTTACAATTTTCATATTGATAATTAATTTTTGGGTTAAAAAGGTTTAGATTGGTCTAGTCCCAAAATCTCACTAAGTTAAGACTTGTAATATGAATAAAAAGTTGTTATAATAGAACATGCAAATTTTATATCTACATATCGGTAAAATCATCAAATAAAAAAGAATATATATTAAAACACATATGAAATATATGAATAGATAATGAGAATTTGCTTTACCCTTCCCCCAAGAGGATACGACTTCATATAAATTCAATAGTCATAGTTTCCCTTTTTTGGTTTGCACCACCGGTATCCGACCCTTCGGGCCGACTAATCCGGTTTGGGGGAGAGTTCTGGGTGGTTAGGCTCCAGCCCCCTCCCGAAGGTCCTGCGGGGGATCGAACCGTGGCCCGCCCTACCAAGGTCAGCCCCAATCGCCACTGAGTTAGGGTACCTTTCGGTCATAGTTTCCCTTTAGATCGCCATTGTTTTTATTCTCTCTTTCATAAATCATAAAGCATTTTCTACCTTCCCCCTCTAATATGTTTCCAGTTCACATCAGTCCTAGGAGTTGGATCCCCTTCACATAACTATTATACAAATATTTTTTCCTATCCAAGCAATCAATTAGTTTTTTGTTTTATTTTTTTTTTAATTTTTTGAACTACAACAAGAGCCTTGAAATAAAGAAGGAAATTAAACACCAAATATGTTTGTAATAAAGAAACCTATATGGCTCCTAACTAGATTATTCATATTTTGTATGACATCACCCTATTTATTTTTGTCGCTATTCCTAATTAATGCTGAAGTAACACTCTTCATTCTTTTGTTAAAACTCTTGAGCAACAACGAAATAATAAATAACTTATTTTACACACTATTCCATCTCATTCCTATTTAATCCATGAACTTATTCATTAATATCAAAAAACGAAAATATGGTTTTTTTTCGGTTTTGAACAATGTACTCTAAATTTTTTTTAAATGGAGAATGCCTTTTGACATTAGTTACCCGAATAACACTAATGCAAGTGGTACTTTTTACTTTGGTCGTTAAGGAGGGATTTGCACATCGGTCAAGGTTAGCTAGGATGTAAGAGTACAATAATAACTGACATAGACAACATATATCATAAATTACTGAGGTAGAAAGTTTTATCTACGTCGGTTTTAATTATAACCTCTATAGAATTTTTTCTTTTCCAGGTGTGTGAGTTGAGGTTGGTCTCTATTTTCAAAGGTAATTGATTTTGAATAAACATAAGATGCTAGGGCGCGAACATGATAGGATTGCATTGGCAAGAAAAAATAATTGAAACATTTTTATTGGAGGGAGTATAGACATTACTACAATAATTGGCTTTGACGCCTCATATCAGCGCCCTTTTTTTAAAATAGGGTGTAAAAACAAATGTGGTGGCATTTTTGTAATTATATACATAAAGAAATTGCCTTTAGGCGCCCTTTCATTAAAAAAAAGGGCACCTAAATTTTTTTATTTATTTAAATTAGACAAAAAAATTTTAGGCGCCCTATATTATAAATATAGGGTGCCTAATATAAAATGGAGGGCATTTTTGGCGCCCTCCATTTATAAAGGCACCCTTCACGCACACGTGAACGGCGCCTTTGGCGCCCTTTATTAAGAAATGAAGGGTGTCAAAAGGTGCCCTTCATTCAAATTTTGGGCGTGAAAATTGGCGCCCAAATTTCATTTTTTTAGATCCGTGTTTCACTCTATTTATATGTGATTTCTGTTACTCTTAACTCTCCTCTACTTTCGTTTTCATAATTCATTCCTTTTGGTTTTAGCTTCATCTCCGATGGCTCTCCTCTTCCCATTGTAAGTCAGCTTCTTCTTTTTCTTTCTTTCATTCATTTATCTTATCTTTTGTAGTTAGTATTTAAACTCTCTTATTTTGCAGTTACTCATCTCTTATGTTTAGTGTTTAAACTTACTTACATATGTCATCTTCTTCCCCTCCTCTTTCGATTTCAGTGTGTTTTTATTGCTGGAACTGAAACAACAACACCTATAACAGAGTGGGCAATTTCAAGACGTTTTTGAGATGTTTGATGTTGAAGAAGAAGAGTTACTGGACCATGATTCAAAGACTGATATGGGTTATTATTTTTCATTAATAGAGGATTGAAAGAGCTTTAAAATGAGATTTGAACCACCTAAATTGAAGTTTCTTACGTTAAATTACGAATTTTCAAAATTTAGGCGGGATTTTTTTTAAAAAAAAAAACTTACGGCGCCCTTTTTTATGAAAAAAAGGGCGCGCCCTTTCTTAAAAAAAGGGCACCGAAAGCAGTGATTTAGGGCGTCCTTTCTAAATAATATAGGGTGCCATAGGGTTTCCTACGGCGCCCTTCCTCCTTTCAAGGGCGTTAAAACCTCAAACTTACTACACCCCCTGATATACACCCTCCAAAAAAAGGGCGTTAAAAGGGTCTAAAAAGGGTGTTAAAAATGTATTTTGTAGTAGTGAGATGACGTGGTACTCCAAGAGATACAAACAATCCTCCTCAAAATTGTTCTT
>JANTPZ010090274.1:0-62729 GCA_025593235.1 Vachellia pachyceras | reverse complement strand
TTTTTACTACTTTTTTCCTCTTTTCTCTTTCTTACTTTTTCTCTCTTTCTCTTTCTTACTTTCCTCTTTCCTACCCACTCTTTCTTATTTTTTTGCCTTGGAATCCGTAAAAGCTATAACTTCCCAAATATAAATCACTTTTCAAAACCTAGGTTTTGCCTCGGAATATGTGAAACCTAGGTTTCAAACCTAACTCCCAAACAAGCCTTAGTGACTGATGTAATTAATGAATATTTTGGTTGGTATATGCATGGCAGGCTTGAACGTCTCAATCCTAATGCCCCGTTTGGTATGCAGAATTGATTTTGATGGAATTGGAAGTGGAACTGGAAGTGAGATTAAAAGTATGTTTGATATGTTGAAAGAAATGGGGTATTATTTTAATTTAATATTTATGTTTATAATGTGAAAAGACTAATATACCCCCACTCACAAAAATCTCTTCTTCCCCCAAAAAATTCTCTTGTTGCGAAGATAATCTGACGAGCAAGTGTTCGCCGGAGAGTGGGGGTGGGGTTCACCGTTGTCGTCGCTGCTGTCATCCACCATCGCCTTCGTCGTCGTCTTCTTCTTCCCCGGCAAATATGAGGAGCCACGTTTGTAAGCCGTCATCTTCTTCCCCAGCATATCTGAGGGAAACAGTAAACAACAAGGAGGTCCCATTCATCGTTGTCTTCTTCCCCAGCGTTCGTCGCCAGATACATGGAGTCGCATTCGCGATCCATCGCCTTCCACAGTCATACATGGAGTCGCATTCGCAATCCATCGCCTTCCACAGTCATACTGAAGTCTCGTTCGTCATCCACCACGTTTGTTGCCAGGTATGTTTTTGTCGCCTTCGTCGCCAGATTTTAACCATTGTGCTACGCCTTCCGCAGTAAGTTGTCCTCCATCGCCTTCCGCCATATGTCGTCCATCACCGTCATCCTTACACCTCCGTCCATGCCACCGTCGTTGCCAACTTTGTTCAAGGGCATAATGGTCCCCATTTTTAGTTCCATAGAACTGACTCAATTCTCATGGGGGGAGGTGAGAATTACTACTTCCCAAGTTTGATGGAATTAGCACTTCCATGGAAGTGAGTTCTCTCCTACCAAACAGATAAAATTTTGGCTTCCCACCTCAATTCCAATTCCAGCATCTCACTTCCATGATACCAAACGCAGCATAAGAGTCATGTGATGTACCTTCCACATCCAAGGCCTGCTGATAACTGTGTGGCCAAGGTTCATAAGATATCCAAAGAGTAACTAAGCTTCTCAATTGCATGGATAGCTAATTGAAGCCAGCATCCTACTATGGTTATTTTTTTTTCCTTTTTTTTTGGTTGAATAAGTCATTTCTCTTCATATAAGATCAATCTTGGAGCAAATATAAGGTTATTGTTATGTGATTTAGAAGTTACGGGTTCAAATATTAAAATCAACCTCTCTGTTTGCAGAAGTAAGGCCGTGCACACCCATATCCTGCCTAGTGGGAGCTGTGTGTATGGGATCAGCCATTTGAAATTTCTCTAATATGTATGCATTCTGTATATGTAGAGCCCCATGTTGGAACCTTTACATGTCATTGATGCTGCTTATCATTATATATGATAACTGATCCTGAAACTTTGCTTTGAGAATGCTACGATGTATGTGTGTGTGTGGATTCAGTTCCTTTTTATTCCCATATATTTTTTTCTGTATTCGTTTTAGATGCTATATGGAAAAGATAAATAACGTTTTAATCTTACTCGAAGCATCAGTCGAATAAGTTGTAAGGCACACTCATACATATAAATATATATTTCTGCACAATTTTAGATATTTCAAATAATATATTTTATTATTTATTCATATAGATTATGTGCTTTACTTAATCTCAATTTATGTTGTTCCATAAATATTTAATTTTAACTCTAAAATTCAAGGAGACGAAACATGCATGTACTATGAAATATCAACTTTTGGCAACTTATCATCACTTGCCTCAAAATTACTTTTCAATTCGTTATAATGCTTAAAAAGTATTTTTACACATGTTAAGACAACTTCTCTTACATACTTAGCTGAAACTCCGTAAAATCATAACCTAATCCAAATATTCACTAAAACTTGTTCAAATCTAGAAAGAATCGCTCAATTAGGTGGATGCCAAGTTGCCAATGGAATGTGATCGATGTCGTTCAGGAGCATGTTATTCAAATGTATAAGGTTTTTTCTTGTATTTTATGTTTATAAATATGTTTGCTCCTTGTATCAAATTTTAATTTAGTTTTTATAAAGTTCATTTTGAGTCTTTTAATCTTGACATTATTAGTCTCGCCGATGAAAAATGTTGGCTCAACCAATTCAAATGATGACCATATAGAAGGGAAAAAATAAAAGAAAATATAAAAACATGGTATTTTTATATTTTAAAATGTAAAACATCATATTAAATGATTGAAATTTATGCATGCTATAATTCGCCACTATTTAAATTCCCTCAGCCAGCATGTTGTAGGGGTTGCGGAGATGAGGACGTTAATATGGGTATGATCATATTAGAATGGATAAAATTTGTAATAACTAATAATTAAATAAGTAGATAAGTTGGAGTGTCATCTATTAAGGAAAAAATTGTTTGAGGTGGTTCAGTCATATTTAAAGAAGGCCATCGAAGGTATAAAATCCTTTGACAAGAGGTAGATGAAGATTGAAGTGCACACTCATTATGGTTATAGAAAGATTTTCTTACTAATAATCTATCCATTAAAATGATATACTATTTCATATTCTTAATATGAGAGCGACTGTTTTTTTATAGAGTAAGGAAAATAAATAAACTATTTACAGTATGTATTTATGTGTATAATTAGATTATATATTAGTTTATAAGTTAAACAAATTAGATTGGAAAAAATGATTAATTTAAAAAATTTAAAATAATTTATTTAGCTTCTATATAATATTTTGAAAAAAATTTAACAGACTATTATATTAAAGATTGGAGGCAGTAGACATTGACGATGTTAGTCTAAATTTTATATTGATATATACCTTATAGAGGTATTCCATTTGCGAACTTCCCTTAGTGTCAACCCATTTTGTGTTGGAGGCCTCCTCCTAATAATTTCTTCCTGCTCAGCCTGCACAAATAATCAATATATATAAGTGAATGCTAAAAAAATTTGAATGAAAATTACTTCCTATTCGCCTTCAACTTTGTCGATACATAAAGAAAACTTGTAATTAGGATTTAATTACAACTCAATTTTAGAATAGCATAATTGAACACAAAATTTTCAAATCTTCACAATATATATTTTAGAACTGGAAGGGAAAATTCATGGGTACGTACCTTGGCCTTCTGAAAAATTTCTGGGTGTTATTGCAGGTAAAATGTGGCCCACATGATGGTAGTGTGACCTGAAGACTCATGACCAGCATTCAAACACATAAACATTGTATCAATGATTTGCTCATCATCCAATTTGTTTCCGTTTTCATCCTCTGCATTCATAAGACCATCGATCATGTCTCTGGATTTTCTGTAGTGAACATTTTCCTTCCTTTCTTTTCTTCTTTGATCAACCACACTTTGAAATATATACAGCTGTTAGCTTTTTCCTAGCCTGGAAAATAGAAAACAAGATCATAATTTATTGACGAAGAAAATGTTATGAAGCTAGGATCAATATATAGAGATTGCAGTTTCAATACATATATATGTACATACCTTGAGGGCCTTATGATATGCAAATCCTGGAATATTGATTTGCATAGCTCTAACACCAAGATTTAGAGCTGTATACTCATTTTCCAGATTATTCATCACAGCATCTCCCTCTGAGCCCTAGAAAATATGCATGATGATGTGAAAGGTGAATCTCCGTAGCTCAGTGAGAAACTCGATCTCTCCCATCTTGCTCCATTTCTCCAATGAAGATATGGCAATGTCTTCGATTTTGGTCAAGCAAAAGGACAAGGCGTCCATGCCGTTGATGGAAGCAGAAGTCAGACGCCTTAGACGCTTGTGTTATTCATAAGGGATTGAAATGAACGATTTCTTCCCCATCAGCTCCACCGTGGAAGCAGGCCAACCGGGTTCAAACTTGTCGTCATCCATTAAAACCTTCTTGCATCCTTCAGGCGTTGTCACAATAGCACTTTGAAATCCAAACGTCAACGACTTGTATATGCCAGTGTTCCCACCATATCTGCATATTATGATACAGTTCCAATAATCAGATCAAGAATCATGTGTGTGAAAAGAAGAGAAAGATAAGGGGTGAGAGACTTTATATATATATATATATATTTATACTAACCTTTTGACAAATGAGTCGACATATGAATAAGGACGACCATACTTGAAGGCTAAGAGGAAAGACTGCATATTGCCAATGATGGGCAATCCCTTATCTCCTGGAGGCAAAGAACATTTCTTATCACCTAAGGGACGTGCATGGATCCACCAATTCACATTCTTGATAAGAAGCCGTCTCAGCACCACAAGACCACCAAAGATTGCTGCAGCCAACATCAAAGGACCCATTTTGAAAGGATATTGGGGATAAAATAACTACTGTTAGAAGATCAGTAGTGGACATCAGCTTAATGGCCATTTAATATATAAGCTGATGTCAACAAAAAAATGCAATATGAATAACTTAAAGTTCTTCGTATGTATTGAATACTAAAGACATTAATGCATTTATTTTGTCCAATGAAAATGGTTCGTATATATACATTTATAGTAAGTATTTATTTGATTATGCACCAATTCGAATGTTTCTCCCAATTACTATACATAGGTGAATGCACCACACCATTCAGGGAATAGAAGGTTGAATGTACATGGAACTCTATTTTGCGAAATAAAAAGTAACTACATGTATGCTTTATAGTCATCAAATATGATTGGGAATAATTGTAATTTTTAATTTTAAAAAATATTTGAAAGCTAAAAATTTGTTAATATTACTATTAATTAATGCACAAAGATTCATTGAATCTTAAGATTCTTGGCATAACCCTTTGTCAAGTACACAATTAGCTGGTAGGACACTAGCATTGCTTAAATGGTATTTTTGATTTATATATATAAGTAAGAAATGATACCAATCCTTGATATTTATCTATAGTTATTGAAACTTGGGAAACTTAATTATAATAAATTCCCTTGTCTCAATAATATTTAAATTAACATACATTTAAGGGAGGGACGATGATTACCTTGCCCCACCTATAAAGGCTTCCAAAAGCTGGTCAATTGAAAGAGTAAAATATTCTAACCACCATTTTATTTTACCTTAATTACATGGACCTCTCATCTATTTTAAAAGTACAAATTTTAATTCAAACCATGAACATCATTAGAGAATATTCTAAAATATTCTTAAAGTATATTTTTATTTTTAAAATCATTTTAGAATAAATTTTGTTTACTAATTTACTCCTCATTATATCACATCCCTACTTTATATTTTCACATTAATATTCATTAATAATCTATTTAATATTTTTTTTCTAAATTTAGAAAAATCAAATAAATTTTTATATGAAAATATTAAAAAAATTTAAAAAATTTAATAATTTTTAACAAACGTACGCTTAATGAAATATATTTAACAATTTTGAATTATAATGTATTAATATAAGGATGTCAAAATTATATCATTTTATATTTAATTGAAAATACACACATATACACATATGATTGCAAAATAGTTTAGCCAATATGTATATTTAAAAGATTACATTATCATAAGTTTTAACAAATAAATGAATTAGAAATTCAAATTTAATAAAAATAAAAAATTATAAATATAAAATTGATTAAATTTTGTAATACACGGAAATCAGTTTAAAAGTATGACAAAAATGTGAAATTATTTTTTAAATTTGTATAAAATTATTATTAAATGAATATCAAGTGATACTTATGTTAAGGAGGGGCATTTTGGTTAAAATGATTGGTCAATGTTGGGATTTAATAGTCGATAAACGATTTGGTAGATGAATGTTAAATCTTAAAACTAGAAGGGAGGTTTACAGCATGTGTTTTGATTTTAAGGAATATTTATACAAGTTTTTAAAATAAAAGGGAGGTTTGTGTTGTTAGGGCAGAACAAAGAGTTGCTAGAGTATTTTATTACTTTAATTGAAAATAATAACAGTGCATTTAAAAAAAATAAAATTTTTATTCACTGGATATAGTACAAGATCATTAACATTATTTTTTAACCACCGATCCTTTATACCAGAGGGCTGAAATTTCTCATCTCGCTACCTCTTCTCTGAAGTTTGAACGCATGGTTCTCAATATTTTTTTTTCCCAAAAACGTGATTCTTTGATTTTTTTTTAATCTGAATATCTTTCTGAAAACTGATACTGGTTAATGAATCTAAATACGTTTTTCTTCCATCTAAATGTTTTTGTTGGTTGATTGGACTTCAATTGAATCTAAATATAATAGGTTTGGTTCTTTCTTTTTTCTAGGTAATCTAAATATTATGCAATTTTATGTTGAAAATTTGGATTTCTAATTTAAATTGGACTAACAGCTTTGCCACGTTAAATAAAAGGTCATGATAATAAGTGCAATACTGCTATAAAGGACTACTAAGATTGTTACCTAAAGCCTAAATAGTAGGAAAAGCAATGTGGGATACAATAAACAAGAAATTAACCTGACAAGTCCTTCTAGCCGTTGAAGATGATATATACTGGATTTGTTATATAACACACACACACACACACACGCACATACAAGGTATCATCAAGTACATTAATGTTGATGCATCAAACACCATTAATTTTGTTTTTCAACATCTAGCACCTTAATTTTATTTATGGTTTAAGGTGCTGATGATATTTTACCCTATATATTATGGCTAGTCAAGAATTCCCATGTGAAATAATATTAAAAGTCGTTCGAGGCTGAGAATCTGGCATTATGTCAATTTTCATGGTTTAATTCTATGCTTTGGCTGATGAGGAACTGTTGATATGATGCTCTAAAGCTTTGAAATGGCCCATCCAGACAAATTATTGAACCTTTTGGGAAGCTCTAAGTCGTTCCACCATTCCTCGTCCACCTTGGAGAAGTATATGTCAACGTCCCTATCAGTTACAAGCTCCAATTTGGAAGGCTCCCACTGATGAAGGTATAAAAAATGTTAGCCAATGGAACATCAGGATTCAATAAAGGAAAGCCCTACTTTGGTCACTGCTCTGTGTGTGTGTGCATATATATATATATATATATAGAGAGAGAGAGAGAGAGAGAGAGAGAGAGCCTTTCAATTTGGTTCAATAGAGATCCATACTCTCAATTTAGTCCAACAATTATAAATTAAAGGGTTAGGATTTAGTACCTAAAGTTATTTTGGGGTTTATTCAGCATGTTAAAAGTATTTTTTTACATATGTTTAACACCCTAATCTTTAATTATTTTGGGATGTTGAGTGCTACTGAAAAAATACTTCAAAATGCTGAATAAACCACAAAATACTTTATGTTACTAGATGCACTTGGAAAAATAATTTGGGTACTAGATGAACTTTAACCCATAATAAAAATGAGAATAATTTTGTCCTTTTAATCTCTTCTCCATCAAAAATTTGAAGCCTGCTGACTTCCAGGCCATAGTTGAGGGGTGAGTTAAAAATGCAGGTGTACAAATAACCTCAGGCCAACAGATTGCTATGCTTCCATAGATTTTAGATAGAAATAGGATGAAATGTCGTCATTTGAAGGATTTAAAAATTGAAGAACCAAATCGAAAGAAACAATTGATCAATGCCAAATGATGGCACACAATCTAACTAATCACAAACCTTCGGGTTCCTATCTTTATCCAGTAGTATAGCTCTACAGCCCTGCATACGCATGAATTTGATGTGTCAGGCATGAATGAAATGTGATGTAAAAGGCAAAAGGAGAAACAAAAAATATATCTTTCAAAGTCAACTAAAAACCTCAAAGAAATCCTTGCTGAAGTCTCCTCGCAAAACGTGACAGACAATTCTATACTCAGAAACAAGGCATTGACCAACACCTTGAACCCTGCCTTCTCTAATCTGGAGTTACCAAGAGAGATTGAGATAAACAAAATCCTGAGTTTTGTACAAAGCTCCTCAAGAAAATCCACACCAATAACAACCACAAAAACATCAGTAAAGTTCGAACATTTTCTTAACATTTGCAAGCCAAATTGTCGTCTCCTTTCAGATGAGGTAACTTACAGTTAGCAACAATTTAAGGAGTTGATACCGTTCAAGTTTTACAAATTAAAAAGAAGCGCCCATTATTGTTTACTAATTGCATTTTCTCTTCAGTATAAATAAATTGCAATCATAGGATTGCAAAATCACCAAGAATGAGATAAAGGTAATGGAAAGAGTGTTTCACTTCCTCTGTATTTATAAGACTTAAGCGTATAATATAACAATTCTTCTATTTTCTCAGAATTACACCCCATCACTCAATCTCCTAGATTCTGATGTGCATGGCAATCACGTTGGGAATTAAGTTTGTGCAAGTCGAGGCAAACCTCCTTTTTTCATTTGCAAGACAACATAATCATTCTTCCAACGGATTCCCAAACACATACATTCCGTTCAATTCAGATTCATCTTTTCTCGCTTGCAAGACAACATAATCATCAAAAATAAATTATGATAATCATGTTTTTGATTGGTCAACACTTAAAGGGTGGCAAATAATCAAGTCTTCGAGGGTTTCAGAAGAAGTAAAAAAAAAAAAAGAGGATCAACTATTACCCCTTTACCCGTTTAAAATTTTGAAGGCTATTGCATGATTTATTTATTGAGGTTATCCCCCAATCACCCATTAATCCATATATATTTTACATTTTTAATCATTTAGTACAACTCTTATCATTTTTTAGAAGTAGTTGCCAACAAAATTTTTCTTTCAATCCATTTGATTATAATATTAAAATTTGTAATCAGAGCAAGAACATAAAAGTGACAAAAACGCCACATAAACCATAAAAATTGTGATCTTGGACGGTAGTTAGTCATTGCAAAAGGAGAGAGAAAAATTTGAGGAAGAGTTCATTTCACAATGCAATTACACACACAGGCATATGCTGCCAATCGTATAGTCTGCCTGCCTGAGTTCAACCGGACAGCTAAAATCAATTTATTTTTCCAAGTAAATGCCACTTCAGATAATTTACTTTCTGTTTTTAGGTCTTTGAAAAGGGAAAAATTTAAGTCAAAGGTCCAACTTAACTTTCTATTTTTTTTTCCATAAAGGTTAAATTGGTTGATGTAGATAAATATTTAATCATAAGTTGGCTTGCTAAAACCCATGCTTAATTTCTACCAATCTAACACATTCATCCAGAAAGCATAAGCCTAACTAGTTAGATAGCTTTCAACAATTGAATTGAGGTGGTAGTTATGAATCATAAGTGAGATGGTTTTCAACAACTGAATTAAGGCACTAGTTATGAAACATAAGTGCCATCGCTAGTCAGCTCAGGTCTCTCATCTCATTCTCTCCATATCAACTCAATGAACTCAATCAATTTGGCCAAAAAAAATGAACTCAGTCAATTTTTCTAGATCATTCACATCATTCATAAATATTGAAAGAGTTGCTTGTTGATATAGTGTAATGGCGTCATACGATTCATGTGGTTGACTCCAACTAGTGGGATAAGGCTTGTTTTGATGTTGTATTCATTAATAGAGTAGAAATAAAGGGAACTATAACACATACCAATCTAAGAAAGATTTTAAGACTTGTTGGAGATGCCTTCTTCAAAGACTGAATAGTTGCAGATATCCAATCATCAGCCTTACTCATTGCTTCCCTCTCCTAAACCAGTAAAGATAGTATTTGACCAAATTTCACACTTGAATTGAAAAGAAATTAGCAGAACAATACTGTCGGTAGATAAGATTACAACAGAAGACATACAAGAGAAGATAATATTTCTTCAACTGTTCTTCGAGAGAAACATTTATTAATTATATCCAACCTGCAGTGCATAAACACTATAAGATAAAGAAAAACACAAGGAAAAGGTGGTGACTGTTTCAATTGAAACACATCAAGAAAAAAAAAACAGCGTTTTTTTTTTTTGCAGTGAGTGGGGGTGTTTTAGCATTATGTGAATAAAATCATTGCCATTATAAGTATCATTCACATAACAAACAGCCTAGAGTCACACCTCGATTTTGTAGGTTCAAGTGAAACAGAATATCAAGCAATGAGACCAGTTGGGTTACTAGAGACACGTCCAGTGCCAAAATATGTTTGGGAAACAAGTATAGACTCTTTGTGTGGGTTGCCTTGGTCACGTGAACTGGATATGGTAATAATTGTGGTGAATCATTTAACGATATACAGCCCCTCCATAGCTCCTCAAAATTTTAAATAAAGGGAAGCAGCTAACCAGTTTAGTGTTTAATAAGGGGAAGCATTTTCTCAAATAGGGATGACATTAGCCAATTTTGGCAAGAGATATTCAACAGCAGGTTTACTTTAAAGGTGAATTCACACCCTGGGAGAACTTCAAGAAATCTTGACAAAAGCTCAAGCAAATGTTTGCAGTCATGTGTATGCACACACATGCATACAGGTGCATAGGATCATGCTTGTGGGGGTGTGTCACATACTAACCTGTGATAAGAACTTCCCTTCTTCAGTATGGGTTTCTCAGAGTATTTATCAATGACAGCAGATACTGCAGCAGGATCACTGGATTCTAGTTTGCATAAAGCTTCTTCCAATGAAGTCAAATTCTACACAGATAGATCGAAACAAATCAGAACCACAAATATCTACTGGAAAAGAATGAAGATCCAAAAAAACATTGAAGCAATTATGTCAATTTTCCACAAGGTCATGTAAAACTATAAACTATGCTCACAAAGACATGCCTATCTTCGACACATTGACACAGTTATACTGCATGACCTTTGAGCAAAAGTTTGCCACTTAGTAACAGTATTTACAACTCAATTCACCCAAGAGTCAAACTCACACACGAATAAATGGACACCAAATTTCCAACTTATATTTTTAATACAAAAGTAACTGCCAAATGCAAGGGGACTAAGCATCCATTACAGACAAAGTCCAGACTAATAATAGTGTAACAATAGGAAGCTAACTTCTGAGAAAGAGGGGAAAAAAGAATCCATTGCAGCAAAAGACTTAAATGTTGATATTTTAAGAGAATGCAAATGAGGAAGGTAAAAGCTGAAGATATGTTTGGTACAGGCTTGCAGTAGTTGTACTGTTCTTCCATTTCACCTAATCTATGATTCTAAACAGATGCTATGAAAGCTTGACCAAGTTCAGTCAGCAATCATATTGAATCTTCTATCATAGTGTTACAAAGGGAAGTTAATCTAAGTGTAAGGTTTAATTACTCCCTTGAACTAAGGTTTAATTACAACTTCAGTTCATCATGTTTAAAATGTAACACAGAATCCAATATTCTTGGAAGAAAACAACAAAAAGAATACCCCTCCCATTCTTTTTTTAGCGTCAAAAAATCTTGTACACAATTTTTTATGCAAATCCTCCTCCATTTCCTCAAGTTGGCTCATAAAAGAATGGCTAGACCCCTTGTTAGGTTGAAGAACTAGATTTATGTTAAAAACTAAGGGCACTGGATAACATTTTAGAGTTGAAGTACTTAATATACAGCCTGAGATGCATGGTCTAGATACTAGAAAAGTGAGATTCTCTTACCACCATAGTCACCACAGCAAAATCTAGAAAAATTTTATGTGAATTTGGAGGGCATATTTAAACATGAATGCAGCTCCTTTCATCTGCATCAGAAGCTGGATCGATACCCAAATTGCTTAATGAAAACAAACAAGCAAAAAATGGATAGAATAGTCTGCGTATATGCATCTAACCCACGTCATAAAAATTAGGCACAGTTATCATCCAAAATCACCTTAATAATTCAAATCTACATGTTATTAACTACAAAACATACCGATGAGCGCACAAAATGTGTTGCAAGGCCACATGCAAGCAAGTCTGCACCATCCAGCCTAGCACCTGTAAGACCAACATATTCTCCTGCAATTTGTTTTCCAACGGAAAGAAAGAAAGAAAGCCACAAAGGGTATGTCATTACAATATTTTATTTAGCCATTTGGAGATGCCGATAAGTATTTGGAATTATAGAAAAATTCAAATGAACATGGATCAACAAAGACAAATATTGCACTACCAATGAAAACTCTCACCTCGGCGCTCTTCTCTACTAATGAACTACACACATTTATGCAGAGAAGCTCACTGGTGGTAGAGATGGTGAGTGTATCCAATTCAAGGATCATTTGCTAACAGGATAAAAAAGTGCCACATTTAAATATTCAAGGGATTGAAATTAAGGATATGATATCATACCAAAAAATCCAGGCAGTCTAGACAAGAAATATGAGGCACCTACATCAGGAAATAATCCTAAAGCTGATTCTGGCATTGCAAAGACCTGAAAATGGTCCATCAAAATATTGAGAAAAAACATGTAAACAAAAATTTAGCTAATAAACCATTTGGATAGAAAAGCATTCATAGTGATACTGGCTACAGTATAAAAGATAGAAGCCAATATACAATATACGACCAATCAAATCAGGCAATTCTTTAAGTAAGGCAAACTATGGAATTTAGCATCTTATACTATTGGTAACATACTGTATTCTCCGTAGCAACACGAAATCTACCATGAATAGAAGCACCAGCACCACCTCCCATGACGATCCCATTAAGAATCGAAATCTTCAAGAGTTTGTAGACCAAAATATTAAAAATTTCATACATCAGAGTGATGAGTGATAAAACAAAGCAGAAAAAGAGTGTCTTTGATTAAGATAATTATCACCTGCGTTTTACTGTATGTTGCCATCAAGTAATTCATTTGATATTCAATCTCAAAAAACTTCGCACCAAGCTTCCAGTTATCTATTTCAAAGAAGGTAATGGGTTTATTTTGCATTATTGGTAACTCCTACCAAATAAAACTTTCATATTAAATTTACTTAAGTATCTCCTTTAATAAGTAATCCAGCAGGTGCTGCAAGTTCACAAAGGTAAGCTTAAAGTAGCACAGAATTTCAGATATCTAATCTTCCATCAAAAAGTGAGATCCAGTTATGCTAAACCTTGAGGATTTATCATGTAACCTATTAAGAAAAAAGGTCAAAAAATACCTCCCTTAGCATAACGAACAACAGCTGCAACATCACCACCAGCACAAAAAGCCCTTCCATTTCCCTAATATTTAAACAGAAGATACTTGATGAGAAGATGATGCTCAAGATCTAGCTAGTCCCCCTTTAAGTTGAAGTAAAAATCAGCCACAATTTACAAAATTACATAAGTTGTTTGAATTGTAGAAATCGGCCAAATAAATAAATAATGCTCCAGATCTTGATGAGAAGATGATGCTCAAGATCTAGCTAGTCCCCCTTTAAGTTGAAGTAAAAATCAGCCACAATTTACAAAATTACATAAGTTGTTTGAATTGTAGAAATCGGCCAAATAAATAAATAATGCTCCAGATCTTGATGAGAAGATGATGCTCAAGATCTAGCTAGTCCCCCTTTAAGTTGAAGTAAAAATCAGCCACAATTTACAAAATTACATAAGTTGTTTGAATTGTAGAAATCGGCCAAATAAATAAATAATGCTCCAGATCTTGATGAGAAGATGATGCTCAAGATCTAGCTAGTCCCCCTTTAAGTTGAAGTAAAAATCAGCCACAATTTACAAAATTACATAAGTTGTTTGAATTGTAGAAATCGGCCAAATAAATAAATAATGCTCCAGATCTTGATGAGAAGATGATGCTCAAGATCTAGCTAGTCCCCCTTTAAGTTGAAGTAAAAATCAGCCACAATTTACAAAATTACATAAGTTGTTTGAATTGTAGAAATCGGCCAAATAAATAAATAATGCTCCAGATCTTGATGAGAAGATGATGCTCAAGATCTAGCTAGTCCCCTTTAAGTTGAAGTAAAAATCAGCCACAATTTACAAAATTACATAAGTTGTTTGAATTGTAGAAATCGGCCAAATATATAAATAATGTAGAAATCGGCCAAAGCTACTCGAATCTTTTATCAGGTATACAAATCCTCAAAAATGATGAGAAACTAATGAACTGTTTAAGGATAAAGAACAAACTCTACAAATCAAGAGATAATAGATTAAAGGTTTGATAACAAGTCCTACAAATGAAAAGAAATAGGTTAAGAGTTTATTATTATGTAGGAGTTTATCTTTTAGTGAACCTTTATATTCAGGTTTCTGACTAATATCAATAAAGGAAGGATGCAGAGTATCATAAAGGAAGCTCAATCCATATCAAACCCCCAGTTTGAAGAGGATGGGGAAATAGAGTGCAGGGTAGGCTGAGATGACCACATAAAAACCGCCACAAAGACTAAGACACTCTCCACCCATCCACCCCAAAAAATAAAAAATAAAAAATAAAAAACTTGTAAACCATCCTCCCTATTAAGCCCTTTACTCCTGCAATCACCAAATACATGAACATGAATGGTCGCTCCATTCTAACCTATTCCATTACTCTTCCATCCTCACTATTATTCTAAAATGACAATAATGAACATAAATGTAATAGATCTATATAGTCAGTGTCTTGAATACATACCTTTCAGCTAGCTAAAAATCTGCAAAAACCTCTAAGTTCCCACATGAATCTTGTGAAGATATCTTACACATTCAAAATGATAAAAAGGAGGATAATCAATTGTTAATTATTGTGATTATTTGCTTGTTAGTACTCCTAGGCCTGTTTGTAACAAGTATCTATTCATTTGAGATTATAACGAAATGAAATGGATCTCTCTCCCACTGCTCCAAGCCAGTATAAGGGTTCAGAAGTCAGAAAAGTTAGCAGGAAGTTGTTCAGATAATCATACTCCATTTAGGAGTCCAGATAGAAAAATGATTGCACCAAGTCTTGAATATATAATAGTAGAATACTCAGCTTTGAAAAATAAAGTTATACAAGACATAAATTTTCATTTCAGTGTTGCTAGGACTTTCTTTTATTTCTATGCCGAAATACTAGACTTGCACATCCAATGCACAGTACCTTCATGACAACCAATTTTACTTCAGAATTTGACTCACAGTCATAAAAAAGACCCAGAAGCTGTGATACCTGCATCAAGATAAGACAGAAGAAGTGAAGAACAAAGAAAGTTAACGGGGAGTAGACATAGAACTGGAATTTAACAAATAGAAGAAAATGTTCAAAAGACAAACATATGAGAAAAAATGTACTTCTTATGACACTGTTAAATATTAATTTGAATTCATATTCTGGATCCTCAAAGTATACTGGATATCTCAGTCAACCTAAAGTAAAGGCAGCAAATGATCGCAAATAATAAGAAGAAGTTAAAACGAGTAAGAAAATTTAAAACTGAAGGCTGAACGCTAGCTTCTGACTTTGGCACTTTGCATGACAGGTTTTGTCATAAACTGATATTCCAGTCATATTAGTACAAAACCTAAGTCATTAAACAATTAAGGATGTGTAAAAATAAATAAATAATAAAATAATGTATTGAGAAATATTATAAATGAGTCATGTACCATTTGAAAAGACAAGGCATTCAATTGTTTAGGCCTGTTTAGTATCAGAATTCTCGCACACAACTTGTGTTCCACCAGAACCTGTCTCACATACACACCCCAAATAAAAAAAAAAAAAACACACACACACACAGAGTCAATAAAAAAGCAGAAAGAAGGAAAGAAAAAGAAAACATGCCAATATAGTTGAGACTAGAGAATCAACAGAGGAATATTGCATCACAAAGACTAACAAAGCCTCATGAAAAGCGAAAAGATATACAAAGCAGACGTGTGATTACAATGAATATTCTTAGTCATAATAATGCATCTATTCTTAAGCAATCAATAACCACAGCTGAAGTGCTCAATTCCCTCATCTTACCAATTGAAAAGAATATTCTTAAATCTTCACATAAAAGGCATTCCGTATCAAGGAATAAAAACCACATCGTGAAATTTTGCTTAGGATGACATTATTAGGAAATAAGAGTATATATACGAAACTTAAGAGGGGAAAACGAAATCTTCATCTTTGAATTTTGCAGTCATAAGAAACTGTTCATGTATTTGAACAAAAAATGAAACAAAAACATAACAATAAAGTGATAGAGGTGTCAAAATGGTTCAGAACACAAATCCAAGCATCCCATTTTCTAGTATTTAAATGTAATCAGCAAATTAAACACTGAAATGTTCGGGTAAAATGAAGATGATGAACAAAAAAAACAAAAGAATACGCAAAACAGGGTATCTCCAATTATCATCAGAACAAGACGCATCCAACCCGAGAAAGCAATAAGCATGAGTGCCACCAACCCATTCCATTGACAAAATGCCACCAATCAAGTAGAAAATTAAAACAAATAAATTAAAAAGGAACAGGAGTTCGAGTTTGCACTGAGTTTGTACAGTTTCCAAACGAAGCAGTTGAATTCGGAATCTACAGGTATATTATTTGATAAACAGACCTGCTCCTCGTCGCCTTTGATGAGGGAACTCATAATTCGTTAACTTGAGCAAGCTGTAGGAACTCGAAACTCTGTCCAGTCCAGAAACAGACCGGCGATATCCGATCATTGAAAGGATCATATATACATAGTTGTCCATTAAATCATTTAAAAATTATTTTTGGTTAAATTAAATAGTAAATAATTATATTGCTGTACTCGGCAAAAAAAAATAATAATAATATCTCTGTATCTCCAATAAAGACTTCATTTCAATCAAACATGATGATTTTGAATTTGGATTTTTTGGGCTGATCAAATACTACTCCATTTTAATATAAAAATCAACTGATTTTTTTATTAGATTAAGAAAATTAGTTGCACGATTTTTACAAGATTAAGGAAGTTCAATTTTCTCCAAAATAATTTATACAATATATAATTTAATAATACACATATATAAATTATTTTAAATAAAATTAGATTTTTAAATATAAAAAAGTTAACAGACTTTTATATTAACGATAGGATTGAGTATTAATTATATTTTTACTATAAATTATTCCCAATTTTTTTTAAGGAAGTCATATTTTGTCCAGCGGTTAAATTTGTTTTAAGGCTTTCAGGGTATTAAGGTGTATGTAATTTACAACCTACTTGGTAATGCACGTTAATGTAAATGGTGGAAGTGTAATGTAAGAATGATTACAGAACTTTTATTTGGTATGTTATCAATGAATCATGAAATTTATAAAAAACTAAAAATTGTGAAATAAACTTTAACTTTATTAAAACATAAAATGAATGATATAAATTGTGTTAATTTATGAAATAGATCAATACCTTTTTATATATAAGTTATAATACTGATTATATAGTTAAATTTATGTAATGAGAATTATCTGATTTGCTGTAATCCATTATAATCAATATTACATTAGATTACATAGGTATACCAACCAAATATTGTAATTAACATAGTGCATCATAATTACATTTAGTCTCATTTCACCGAACAGAACCAAACATGATATTATATTCCAATTGCAGGCTCAAAGTGTCGTTTACATTTTAAATTATTTTTTAAATAACAACTAGGGATAATAATTTGTTGATGCTTAAAAAAAATTATGATCGATTGTTTATGGCGTGTTTAGATTAACTTTTTTTAAATAATTTTACATAATACAAGTAAAGTATTTGAAGGTTGTTTTATTTATACTTACATAAAAGTGCTTTTAATTGATTCTAAGTGTTTGATATCAATCGATTAATTTTTTATTTTGTGATTAAGTATGTGAGATATGATTGATATCGATAAAATTATAGGGTGTTTGGATTAGCTTTTTTGTGATATAATTTTTTAAGATATCAAATATCAACCGATCAATTTTTTATTCTATGATGAAGATGATAATGAGGGGAAGAAAAGGAGAATAATGTTGAAGAGAAGAAATTATTCACAGATTATAAACAAAAGCAACACATTTTTATGATAAAACTTCAAAAAATACACAAAACTTATCATCATCCCTACCAGTAATTGAATTGGGAACTCATAAGTTAGCTTCAAACAATGAAGCTAAATGATGAGAACCACAGTTACCAGTTACACAGAGCCTATCTATCCATAGCTGTAAGAGGGATCATCAATGGAATTAATGGTGGGGGGAGGAGCATCATCATCATTATTATGAGAGTAGTTTGGTGGGTGTTTTGCCATTTCTTGTAGAGCCTTGTGTTCAGCTTTGCAACATGCAAATCCATTGCAGCTCCAGCCTCTTTGGCCAATCTAACCTCATGAGCTACTTCCATTCTTGCTTTTGCCATCTCCTTCTCTGCCTGTCATTTTTATCATGAATAAAAGCCAATTCACCTATTAAAATGTTTTAATATAATTTCTTGCTGCCCCTGTAGGTTTGCTTCATTTGCAAATTCTGGGAATCAAGTTCCTTCCACTCAACTATTTATGGTGATAATTAGTATATATAATGTCAATAGACCGATAACGCTTCGAAATGGAGGAAATACTCAATCCCTATCTCTTAACATGAGAGTTAAACAATATAATAACTGCCTAACAAATTTGGATCGATTAAGTGAATGTAATTAATTTGTTAATTGTAATGAATGTGATTTGATCTACCTATACTAGATAAGTGTAACATTATACTAAATTATATATCGATTTATAAGTTTAATCATCATTTGCTTTGAAATTATCCTTCAATGAAAATCCTCAATATGCATTCAACAAGAATAGTTTTGTTGAACTAAAAAAGGAGGATAGTTTTTAAAAAAAAATTATAAATTAGGGAAACAAAGTAAACCGGAGCCTTATATAAAATTAAAATAAATCCTCTTGACTAGCTTCTATATTTATAACACGTTCTATCTCTTTCTGTTTTTCCCCTTAATGAAACTTTAATGAGGTGCATGTTCTTGAAGATGGAATAAGGATTTCTTATTCATATTCTCTCTTATTACAATCAGAGGATTATAGAGGAATAAATAGGTAAAGACTCTCTCAATAATAGGAGATATTCCGAAATTCTAGGAGAGATTCTAGCCCATGATTTCTAGGAGATAAATAAGGAACTAAATCAGAGAATAAATGAAATTAACCCTCATGGTTGACTAAGGCCTATTAGATGATATGTGCTGACAGTTCTACCTAGTCTTCAGCCTTTGCTTCAGCCTTGACCTTATGCATGACAGTCATATCTTGTGTTTTCTCCTTCACAGCCTGCATTTTTCTTATTATTTTACTATTTTGTTTCAATCAACTTCCCAATAGAAACTCAGATGCAAGAAAATAACATTGCAAACTGCTTCTCATATTTTGGCTCAGAGTGGATAAGGCTAAATATATCTATTGTCTCTCATCCCCCCCCCCCAACTCTATGGTTCTCCCTTCTACCAAGTGTCCATTATACACACGTACTATGTTTTATTTTCCCAGAATAGAATACACAGACACGTATGTAAGATTTCGATTTTTCAAAGTCAAAATACTTCCATAATTAAAAATTAACTGCAAAAACAGAAAGTGAGAATTGTATGCCAAACAAGATACAAGGTTATTCATTGTCAATGTTTGAAGCTAGATTTTCACCCATAGAAAGCAAGCAGATACGACAGTAGCTCCCATATGTTTAAGCATTTAAACCATATTTAAAAGGGGGGAAAAATCTTTCTACAAGCCATCACACAGTTCACAACAACTCCAATCTGCTCAACTTATTGACTCATTTTACATGTCCTGAACGATCCTACTCTTTTTTTTGTCTTTATTTTTTAATCTAAGTACATGTACTAACAACCTGAAATTACAAATGGGATTAAACCCACAACCTTCCACTTCCATGAGAATTTTCGTACCAGAGTTACAAGTCAATTGCCTTTGATCAATCCTTCTTGGTTCTAGCTTCCACGGTAAGTAGAGAATGAGAATGGTGAAAGCAGCAGAGGCACGTGAAAATGTTGCCTTGTTTGTGACTGTCGGATTTCGAAAACGATTGATACATATGGAAAGAAACCATTTGGGTTGTACTTCCCAGTGTTGAAGCTGATCCTGTATATCCCTGGATCAATGTCATCAACTATTCTCATCAATTGACCACTTCGACCATCAGAATCTGTAGTTGAAGACCCTTGAAATGCCCAACCGCTATTGCCTGTCTCTCCGAATATCGGACGAGTTTGCACATTCACCCACTTTTCCAAAAGCACGTCAATGCCAGAAGCCGGAGAACCTCTAGAAACATCCAGCACATGAGTGGTAATAGGTGGACGGGCTCTAGTATGACTTTGAATTGGTTTTCCAGTTGAAACTTCTGCAGCAGCATTCACATGACCACCTATAATGCTTAAACGATCTTCTAGCATTGTTAAAAATTGAAAATCAAAATAGGCCAGGGAAAGGTAGAAAAGTTATGTAAGCAGGAAAGTGATTCAACAGATCCAGCGTGCCACATATATCATTGAGCACCACATGTCCTAATTGCAATTTTCCAATGAAAAGCACAATGCTAAAATATTGAGGTATACTTCTTTGGACAAGAGCATCAAAACTATGAAAGAACAAAAGAAGCTAAATCTGAAAAACCACAACTAAAAAGATGAAAGGGAAAAACGGTTGGTGGGCCGTGCGAGAGAGAAAAGGATGACTACTTATGATCATGCAAGCAAAAGAGACATGAGAAGCCAATGCTTGACCTACGGAAGTGGGTGTTGCGTAACATATGACACTCATCACACTCCTAGTCCAGTAAGATAGAAAAAGGTACTAATATGGTTTTCCAAGCTGAAACTAAAAAATGTTAATACTACGTCCTGCACTGAACCATTTTGGCAAAGACCCACTCAAGCTCTAATAAACAATATACTTTCTTATTGACCAAAAAATACAGTATATTTTATGGTTTTCCTCATAAAGCAAGCAATACACTACAGCTTGATTGTCTATCATTTGGACAAAAACTTAGCTATTGTATCATTAGGATTAATGCATGAAAACAAACTCTCGTTTTTTCACTTAGAAAAAAATTAATTTTTTATTTCAGCAGTTATGATGGGTCATGGAACAATTAAAATGAGAGATAATAGTAATTTTTTGGTTGCAAGTCATGTGAAATTGAAGTGCTACCAATTTTCAAAACACTGTTGGTAGAAGCATTGATTTAGTTAAATTTGACTGTAAAGGGTGTGTGATCAAAACCGTTAGAAAATGAATGGGAAGTTCTAGGACAACTCTTTGTTGGACTTTGACATTTTACCCAAACAAGAAAGAAGAATTCACCTTCTGCGTTTTTAGCTACAACAGAGGGATACTTGTCAGTTGTAGATGAAACATTCTCTGTAGATGAGAAGAGTTTTGCAAGGCGCAATTCTGTTATTTTCATTTGCTCCTGAGCTGCAATCTCAAATTCAACTAATGGCCTGTTTGGATAGCGTCGCTGTGAAGTGCAAAACAAGATGTGATTAACATCAGAGTTTGAAGCTCAAACTAACCATTGAATTAGCATGAAATTGCATGAGAATGGAATTTCATTTCACCAAATCCTTTATTTTTCTTCTAACCTGAATTTCATTAAATAATACAAAACAAAATCATGTAAAGCACGTAAGACTAAAGTGTCAGAGAGGAATATATATTTCCTAAAACACAGATAAAAAATAACAGAACTTCAAACAAAACCATTCTGAAAGATGTGACATTTAGAGAATGAACAACAGGTTCCACATTAACACCACTTATACCAACTGAGCACATTAATCCTCTTCTTAATAGTATTTGAATTTTTTTTTTTTTTGAAAGATATGGTTATGTCCAATAACTATATAGAATAAGCATAACCAACTGAGCACACTAATCTGTTGGCAAAAAAACTGAGCACACTAATCCTCTTCTTAATACTATTTGAATTTTTTTTTTTTTTTGAAAGATATGGTTATGATGTACAATAACTACATAGAATAAGCATACTCTAAAGCACTGAACTACGGCAAGACTCTTTTTTCTTTCTTTCTAACAAGCTCTGATACACCACAAGTAAACTAGCATCATAGCAGATTAGACTTGCACCTTTTTCTTCTCCACATATATACCCAACTTGCTACCCTCCCCATCCCACGTCCTATTAATTTATCATATACTCAATGATTTCAAACCTATCAAAGCAATGCTACACCTTCTAAATATTGTATAGGTAGATAGTTGTTTCTCACACAAAAGTCTTCAACCCTGTTTCTTCGATTCTTTCTCTGTTGTCATGGATCTTTCTTTCACCACAATCTGCCCCAAAAAGACTACAGCAATCACAAAAACCACCATCTGATAATAAAGCCCACACCCCAGTAAGAGTAAGCATTAGAAGAAGATCCCTTTGTTCTAACACCTCTTTTTCATTCCTTAGTCCAGTAAGAAGAAACATAAGCTCTTATCTACAAAATAAACTGAAGTAAAGCATATTCAATTATATTCGTCCATTTGAGGCAGGTAGTTCTATTCCATAATTATGTTAGATATTTAGGTTTTGTGAGCAGATAGTAGGCGTAATACAGATTCCTCAGGTTCATACTGTCTCTTGAAACTCTTTGCAGTTCTCATTCATGGGCTGCACTATACAGATTCAAGATTCCAGAGTTCTTACTATTAACATTTCAGTCCATTTTCAGAAGAACTATTGAATATATTCTCCAGCAAGTACAAAAATCCCGTAAGAAGCATTTAACCATGGAATGGGTATTATATTTTATTTCTGAAACAGATAAAATGGAGTATTTCATGGTTTTTTTTTTCAAAATAGCAGGTTTCTTTTAGATAGGGCTGATATCAAATTATGACATGATCAATATCATTCCAAAAATAAATAAATCAAATAAATATCTCAAGCCACACCAAATATCACCTCCTTTCTTATAACAATTTTGTGTCCCCACTTCATATATGATCCACATTTTTAATTTCAAATCCTAAGATTCCTATTTCAAAAGGTAAGCAGTGCCAGCAAATAAAATGATGCGTTACAAATTCTTTCCAAAATGTTCACAAAGGTAGCCTTTATGAGTATTTGAAAGCCAAAAGCAACAAACATTGCATTATATTCCACACGAAGTATACAAGTTCCACGACATACTCTCAACATCACCAATCTCAGAGAACCATGAGACCTTTCATTTTCAGGTAAAAAATCTAGGTCACCAAAAGCAAAACAGTTATTCATCTGCATAGAGAATTAATTAACCATACAACAGAAGAGGAAAGAATACAAGAATAAACTAAATTTACAATCAACTTGGAATTATGAATTCCGTTTTACCTTCAATTCAGCAAGAATCTCATCAGTACTTCTCCCAGATGCACAAATGATAAATATAAATCCAAATTTTTGTCGATAGCGAGCATTCCATTCATATAATTCCTACAATGGTAAAATGGACGACATTTAGGTGCACCACCTTTCATTTATAAATTGTATAAATATCAGCTAATTCATGAAATAATGTTTCCAACAATAAAGCTGTCATCTGTCAAATCAGCTATATGGAGCTGCAAGTAAAATGGCAAACAGAAAACAGATAAAATTCTATGGATCGTGATCTGTGAAGTAAGTAGATGGCAGAGATCAGTAACAATAAAATTTGAAGAAAAAAAGAAAAGAAAGAAAGGAAACGGGCATTAAATGGAACTTCTAACCTGTAAGCTAGAATCCGTAGCAGTAGCTAAAGCAGTTGATTGTTCACCCTTACTCCACCTGAAAATTAGTTTATAGGACAAATTACAATCGTTATTATCACCTGATGTATGTTAGCCCCCTTCTTTCCAGTCAACTATTTTCAAAGGCAGCTAAAAAAATTAACGAAGGCCCCGAAACAGTTGCATGAGATGCAAGCAAAAAGGGACCAGTGAAAAAATACAAGCAAGAAGAGAAAAGCATATGCATCAAGGATACCATTTGCTCCTTTTTCCTTCTTGCTATTTACTCTTAACGACACACTAATTTTTCTAGTGGCCTGTCAGTTGAAATTCAAGAACCCTATCCTATTTAAAAATCATTTCCAGGAAAAAAACATTACAGCCAACTTCAACAAAATGTTAGAGTTCAAAAGGATCGTCAACCTTCTTAAAATATCAAGGCATCAACCATTTGCTAGGAAACGGAAGAACTTTTAATTCTAACTGAACTTACAGTAGATTATCAACACTAACGCAAGAAGCAGCTAATTAACTATAAATCCGATTCCGACTTCAGACCAACAACTCAATCCATGCTTAGTTTGACCCTTTGGCCAACAATTGCCAGTCGTTTAATTTCCCAAAGTCCTAATGAACATAAAAGAAAATTTCTACACTAATTCGAATTCTAAAATTTCCCGAGAAAAAAGGAACACAATTTAAGGAATTACTGAGCACTTGTTGCAGTGGTTGGAGCGGAAGCACGGTTTTCTCCGATTTGAGGATGAGCCGAGAAAGCTTCAAGCCATCCATTGACATCAACCTTATTGAACCAAATGTCTCGAGCAGCCAATATGGCGTCTTGCAGAGAAGAGAAGGGAGAAGCTAAAGCCATCTCTTTGGCGAATCTGGTACTCCCGCAGCATCCTAAGAAGTCCTTCTCATCAAAACGCAGATCCATTCTTCAATTACAAGAACTCTGTAATCGAAAAGGGGAAAAAAGTTCAATCACAAACGAAGACGATGAAGTATCGATCACCGGAGAGCTTGGGAATACTGTGCGTCACCGTCGTTCAGATTGGTAGTTTTGCCACTGGCGAGTGTACAGTGAGTGGGGACGGTCAGTTTTGCTCGGACCAAAATAAAATCACGCAGAAGCTAGATGTGAAACCTTTAATTTTAAAACCTAAATTTTACCCTAAAATTTAGATTTTGTTTAAGTATAAAATTTTTTTGAAAAGTTATTTTAGTTACGAAACCTCAGTTTGAAATCTAGATTTTCTCTTTTATACTTTTTTCTCCTTTTCTACTTTTTCCTCTTTCATCTTTTTTACTTTTTTCTTTCTTTCTCTTTCCTCTTTCCTACTTTTTTCCTTTTTTCTCCTTCCCCTTTCCTACTTTTTTTGTTCTTTCTCTTTCCTCTTTCCTACTTTTTCATTCTTTCTCTTTCATCTTTTCTACTTTTCATTTTTTCTCTTTCCTCTTTCCTACCCACTTTTTTGCCTCAGAATCTGTAAAAGCTAATAATTTCCCAAACATAAATTACTTTTTAAAACATCGGTTTTGCATCGAAATCTATAAGAGTTATTTGGGAATTCCGTTGGGAGAAGATAACAGATTCTGAGCTAAATATGTAAGTGGAGTTTTGTCTCGGTAAGCGTAAAAATGGATTTTGGGGAGGCAAACAAGCCCATTTTCCAAAATCTATTCTTCAAAACTTAGATTTTATCTCGGAATATGTAAAAGCTATTTTCAAAATCAAATAAGTCCCAAGTAAATTAAAAAAAAATATTCCATTGAAATATCCAAATTTTAAAAAAATATTGTTAAAATTTATTTATTCGATAAAACATGAATTTATTATTACCTCATTTTTAGGCTTCATCCTTTTTTTTATTATAAACGGCAAACCGATAGCTTATGGGTTTTAGAACTACTCATTAGGAGCAAATAATTATTCAACGAAAGATTTAAAACGGACAGTAACTTTTACGGATTCTAAAGTAAAACTTAATTTTTAGAGAATAGATTTTGAAGAGTAGTTTTTATCAATGCCGAAGTAAAATTTATTTTGTTCAAAAAGTTATTGATTTTCATGGAATTCGAGGCAAAAAGTAGGTAGGAAAGATAAAGAAAGAAGAAGTATGAAAAAAAATTTATTAGAAGAGAATGCATGATTTGACAAGAAAATATTTTTTTCAACACCTAAATTTTAAATCGAGGCTTTATATCTAAAATAAGTTTTTAAAAAAATTTTGTACTTGAATAAAACCTTGATTTTGATCCAAAACCTAGATTTTGAATTAAAACCTAGATTTTGTACATATAAGTCCTTAATCTTCAAAAGGTTGACTTCATGCAACTAGCACAGTTTTGGCATCATCCTTGATCATCCTTGATTATAAACAAACTTTCATCCATCGAAGGACTTGAAAAAATAGTCTAAAACTTAAACCCATTAATTCTTGATATTTAGCATCAAAATAAACACATTGTCTCACTTATACTAAGTTAGTTAACTTTTTAGGATATTAAGGTGACAAATTAACAAATTTTGTCTATCATTTAATCGAAATTAATTTACTTAACTTATAAACTGATATATAATCTAATGATACATATATAAATATTTTAAAATGTATGTTATAATTAAGTGATTTATTTAACATTTTTTATCATCCAAGAAGTTAACTGATTCTTGTATAAAAAACTGATGTAGTACATATTTAGAATTGGAGAAAAAATCAAGAGTTATAATATATAATTGAAGTCATGTATGGAAGACAGAAAGTAGTACAGGGACAGAGAGGTGCATCTCCCATGCAATAATAGAGCATTGAAGATTAGTCCCATTCTCATTCATCCATGTTTTGTCTTTTTTTTTTCATAAAAGAAAAAAATTAGTACTGAAACCCATTATCTCAATAGGGAATTACAACAATTAATCAAGTCAAATTAAAACCCCTTCATCAATCAAACAACTATCTCAGAACTAAAACCTAGGGCAGTAGTTGATTAATGATACAAAAAGTACCACTCATCCTATGGGAACACCGTGTCCCAAACAGTACACACATTCCAATATAAAACCATTTTAAAATCTGTAAAAATCATATTGAAATTCATTAAAATCATTTTGTAATTTATAAAAACATCTTGAAATTCGTAAAATACCTCGGAATCTGTTTACAACTCACCAATCCCTATGCACCTTAAGTCCAGCTTCATTGATTACGTCTATGTGGGTGATTTTATGCATGTTTAGAGTGGTTGTGAAAGCTACTTTTCTAACACGATTTGTAATTTACAAAGTATATTAGAAGAATTTTATCTCAACTTAAGTGAACGTGATTTTATAATGCTGATCGTTTTTCCATGTTAACAAGCTTATATAGCTTCAATGCAGTCCAAAAAGATAGCAATTTTCTTACATGGTCGATTCCAGCAGAGGTACAAAACGTGAATGATACCAACATGATCATGCTCTGCATAGCAAGTAGATGCAATGCGAGGCGATAATTCCCCTTAAAACCTTTAACTATTTGTGGAGATAAATCAACAGATAAGTCCAAACCATGCAAAAATATAGTGGGTTTGTTTAGAACAACGTTTCTAAAAGCTAAATGTGTGTTCAACATTGTTTTTCTGTAAAATGAGATAATCTTCTTCACATATTTACTTCGACTTATACAAAAATACTTCTCTATCGCGTTCCCAAACGGGCCCAATCACACAGATAGATACGAGATAGAGTGTGATGCTTAACATTACAATTAATATGTAATTTAAAAAGTAACTATATATAAGGAACCTTAACAATTGCAAGTGAATTTCAAATAAAAAATGACAAATATTCAGCGCGCACATATTCAGGGTTCTCTCTCTTTATATATATATATATGTATATGTATATATATTCAGTTTCTGTACGAATGGAACTGAAAATAGAATAAAACAACTTTAATTAAGATTTAAGAGAATTTTCTGCGCTAATACTTTTAATTTTTCTGGTATGTGGAGAATTTATTAAAAATAAAAAAACATGATTTGATAAGATATTAATAATATATTTTTTGAGTCAATCAACAAGTTTTTTGACCAAAAAAAAAACTCTCCTAAATCAATATAAATTTAAATATATTATATACCAACTGCCAAGAAGATAAATCATCTATATGACCTATAAAAGAACAACCAATGTGACTCAGTATGAAAGAATACAGTGGACTGACTTGTATTGATATGTTCCAGAAAATCTATATATACATATATAAACACACACATATAACTGAATGTATGATTAAGTAACATATATATAACTGAATTCATCTACTTAACAAAATTAGATTCAATCATACAACAGAATTAGTTAATGGGTTCATGGAAAATGAGTAGGTTGAACAAATTTTGTGAATACATCTGCTAACGAGTCAGAGGAATGCACTAGTAATAAATGGGTGTGCTCTTAAATTGGAGTTTCTCACATTCTAGATGACAATCAAGATCAGATTAGGGTGGGATGGTGGTTTGAGGGTAGCAAAGGAAGATTAAGATCCATCAATGATCGCCATTGAAATCGATGAGAAAACCGCTTAAAGGAATTGGACTCAGGCTCTGATACCATGTGGTGAGAGAATGAATGGGATTGCATTTACCTATACATGTTTGAGAAATGGTTGTATGTGATACATTAATACTAATCTGCAAAAAGCTGAAGAATTGAAGTAGTGTATTGAGATTGTATTGCAAGCTGATGATTTGCAGAAGAGATTTCTTGCGCAGGTTAATAAGCCTGTATCAGATTTCTTCGGTGTGGCAAGGCTTGCACAGTATAGTTGCATTGACCAGTCTGTGGAGGAGTATAGATCATCTCCAGTGTGTTTGAATTAACGATGAAAACTACTTTTTCAATTTAATTTATTGTCTACAAGATAAGGTAAGATAAGGTAAGTATGTAAAAAAAGTTTTATCTCGATTCATGTGAACGTGATTTTGTAACACTATGACAAATAAGCCCTTAGATTCCTTTAACTTTATTTCACCTTCTAATTTGGTTCCTTAATTTTATAAAATATCCTTTTTGTCCCATAACTCTAAAACCCTTAAATTAATCACAAAAAATATAAACGAAGTAATTTTAAATGTTGACAAAAAAATTCACATCCACTGATCGATAGGATCAAAATCTTTGAAGGAGCTTTCTTTTATAAACACCAAATGATGAAAACCAAACTTTACAGCTCTCGAAGATGATTCATTTGCATCTGTAAATGCTTTCTCATGCTTCGTTCAACTGGCTGCAGCAACAGACAGTACCCAAGCATCAACTCGTATAAAGCTGAGCAAACCAAAGCATATCACTATTTGCTTATCAAGTGAAGGATAAGATCTTAGCCTACTCGTCTTGGAAATGTCCTTCAATCATGCAAGCACAGAACATCCAATCATGTGGTCCTTCATCATACAATTCATATAAGATAAGGTCCATATGTAGAGAGATCCTCATATACATCCAGAAAGCCGTATGCTTAAGAAGCTTGTATAGGTTTTGGAAGGGGTCTGATAAAAAAGAAGAATAAGCATCAGCAATATTTAAAATTATTGTATCAATATTTTTGTTAATTAGATTGATGAGTTAAGATTAGGGAATTTGAAATACACTTTGTAAAACTAATACCAAAAGTTCGTTTTTTTTGTTTCTCGTCGTTAACTCTTCGGTTTTAGCTACTATATATATATATATATAAATCGTACATTTTTTTATATTTATTAACTCACCCAATTTTCATTCCTACCAAGACAATCTGTTTCGCTTTGTGTATGAAGATCAATTATTGTTTTGTGATTTGAAAAATCTCAAAACACAACAGTCCAAAACACTAATCATAATCATTTTTAGGCTTACGAATTGCTGAAAGCCATTTGGATAATAAGTTTAGAGATGGGTCTTTGGGAAAGTTCGATTATCGTCTAGGTTGGTTTCCCAAGAACAAAAACAATTCTCCCCCCTCCTCCATCATTAATATAAGCCTCGTTCCATAATGTTTAACAAAAAGGTTAGGCTTTAGGTTTATTTAAAGATGTGTTGGTTTAAATAATTAAGCAAAGCTTTTCTTTTAAACTTGAGCTGTCTAATCTGCGTGTAGGCTTTAAACAAGCTTCAATGAGCCTATTTTAAAACTTCCAATGGTCAAGTTTACATATTTTTAAGCTTTAGTAGGTTAAAACCTATTTGCGGCCTTTATGACCTAAAACATGAGTCCTTTTTTAAAAGCACATGAGCTGTTTAATCTACCTTTAGGCTAAAACAAGCTTCAATGAGCCTATGTTAAAATTTCCAATGGTAGAAATATAGACTTTAAAGTTTAAATATAATTTAAGCTTTAGTAGGTTAAAATATAATTTTTTTTAAAGCACATATTGTAAATAAGCCTTTAAAAAGATTTCAGGCTAGATAAGGGTTTTTGAAGACTTAGTTCTAAGTCTAAAAAAAACCATGTATATAAAAGTTAGGCTTACACTTTAGACCCTCTCATTACAAGTTCAAGTTCATTCAACTAGAACTTAAACTGGCCTTATCTATTTCCACCAATATGTATACGTAATTTACGTTATAAAA
The DNA here is from genome assembly GCA_025593235.1 of Vachellia pachyceras. NCBI lineage: Eukaryota > Viridiplantae > Streptophyta > Magnoliopsida > Fabales > Fabaceae > Vachellia > Vachellia pachyceras. The sequence goes on along the minus strand of JANTPZ010090274.1, from coordinate 32,392 downwards.
TAGGGTTTATTATATTAAATATCAGAAAGAAAGAGTAACAAGAAAAAAAACTAAACTAACCTTTGCTTTTCTCTGTATATAAATATGAGTATACATAAAAAGGACATGAGTCTCCCCTTAGTTAAATGAATCAACAAATCTGTTTCAAACTTGCTATACATTAATCCATACAAAATTTGAGGGCATGTACGATGCTTACGTGTGGTCATTTTGGAGGTGCGCAAAGACGTGTTTGTGTGTATGGGTATTATTTTTATGATATGCACGATACATAAATAATTATTTTTGCATAGTTTTATATCTTAAATTTTTGTAATCAAAGTTTTCACAGTATTGGAAATTAATCAAATCACATGCTCCAGAAGCTGCTACTAGCTAGAACCTAATTACTCGTAACCTTCAATTAGTAACTACTTCAAAGAATATATAACTATAACAATGTAAAATGGATATAATAAAAAAAAGTACGATTAAAAGATGTCTAAGTAAACTAATAATCCCTAATGACATTTCAAACCTCACATTAAACTGATGGACATACTTAATTCATCAAGAATAAAAAATAGTAGTTAACTTACTAAATCTATCTTAAATAGAAAATTTTTCAACTTCACTCTTATTAAATGAGGCTTTGAAGGAGCAAGAAATGCAATGAGTTACATTTAAGCATTAATTAAAGGGTAAGCTTGGAAAATAAATATTAATTATCTTGCAAGTGACTTATGTTGTGATCAAATCATTATTCTAAAAAATGACTTATATTGTATACCGGTTTTATGTAATCCATGAACACATAGCATGATCATTTCGACCCATAAGATCAAACTTATAATTTTATTTTTCAACTTATCACACACGCAGAGCTTACTTTACCAAATGACCAATATCTAGAAATTTTTCCACTAATGGTGCAAAAGGGTTATCACTTATAACTCAGTCTGCTTACCAAATATATATATATATATAGTGAATGATTAATGCCTATGGCTAGTATAATTTATGGTTTTTAATCTCTGGCTAGTACAGATAACAGCTCAGCAAGCAGTGCTCTAGTTTTTCTGAGGCTAACTTAAATAGTACATCAATTTTTGAGACAGATAGATAAAGCATAAGGCAAACAACACATACACATGTACTACTTAATTTGATTCATATTACTAGGCATTTTCAATTAATTCACATGAATCAAAATATGACAATTAACTCATTAAATATATCTTAAACTCAACAAAAATTTTCAATTTTTCCCTTACTAATGAGATTTTTAATGAGAGGATCACAAAAAAAAGCCATGTTAAATATTAAGTACAATGATAAAATTGACAAATAGACATTAATGACTTTAAATGATTTATATAAAGAATTTATTAATCCTTCTAGAATGTAGCCTACAATATGAACTAGAAGTATATGATACATATATATATATAGAGAGAGAGAGAGAAGAATAGAGAGAAGCGAGTGTTTTCATATGAATTTAACCCAATGTAATGGATTACACACACACACACACACACACACACACACACACACAAAGAGATATAAGACGTACGTATGAGTCATGAAAATAGGTTGTATAATAACTGCATAAAAGAAGCTACCAAAAGAAGTTTCCAATTATTGTCCCTTAAACATTCCTAGTTTCTGGAAATTCTCATTAATTTTCATAAAGGTAATCTCGTATATCATTCATCAGCTACAGAATGAATTGAATATGCCAAATATCTGTGAAGGCTAGTCACTAATTTAATTTATTTCAACATGAATGCTGTTAAACAAGAAGACAACATAAGACGACCATAAACAGAAATGATCATATTTTAGAATATATATATATATATTGCACATAAATAACTTCGGATATAATTGGACGCTTCTAACATGAAGTTGATGAACAAAATTTCATAAGCTAAATCGATTAAAAATCATATCAATTAGTCTATTCGAGAAAAGTAACTCTTGTACATAATTGTCTTTCACGTGGAAATATCATTAGTTTTTCCTCCACTTGATGGTGTCGTTACTAGTTAATATTTATTATAGGGTCAAAAGCAATAATGCTAAGATTCTCTTAATTATATTCCCAAGAATGCCAGCCGAGCAAAACTATATGAATTCAATATTCTGGATCTTTTATGAGGAATTTGCTTAGCTAGGTTATCCATTTGCTTCATCACTAGATTTTGCTTTTCATTAGCTTAAAATTTCTCAAGACATGCATCAGACACACAGTGTATATACATTGTATATATATATATATAGTTAATTTGTTCTTCTCAAAGATTAAACCAATGAAATAGAAGATCATTACCAGATTAAGCTATATGTTAAAGCTTTGGAAGAATACATAAAAATTTTGAATAAGAACTATGTTCACATGAAAATCTCACTCCTTCATGTTTCCTTCAATTATGTTCCATCTTAATTAACAATTAAATCTTAAAGCCGAGAAGGATATTAAAGGTGACATAATGTTAACTCACTCACAATTTTTCCCCAGAAGCTGAATGATCAGCATTGCCACAATATCCCTAAGAAACTGAGACATGAATAGAAATCTAGTTCTTCACAGATCACCAGACAAGTCACTAAAACAACGAAGAAATTAAAAGAAGAAAATTTACAAGTTCTGTCTGTAACCATTAATTTGACATAATTAATTAATTAACTATCTTCTCACCTTGATTATGTTTTGCCCTATGAAGCTGATCTCAGACTCAATATGGTTGCCTCCCACCATCACCACCACCGGCTGAGTTTTGGGCCCAACCATCAACCGGTAACTGTGGCATGTTTAGCGGCAGATTGAAGAACGGCAGCCCTGAAGACAGGTCTGGGAACGAATTGCCGCCGCCACTGCCGGAAGATTGACCTTGCTGCATCTGTAGTGGTTCTTCTTCATCTAAGGGCAATCTCTCATATGCTACGTTTGAAAATGAAGAAGAAATGACAATAACAGGCCCAGCAGCTATCAAGGCACCAGCAACATTTCCTCCCACAACTTGACCTTGCCCTCCGGCGAGGAATATCGTCAGGCTGGTGGCGCCTGGCGGCGCTGGAGGGGGCAAAAAAGATCCGGCCAAGGACAGTATCTCGAACCTCCCGTGCAGAGTCACGACGGCACCGGCTGCCGTTGGCTGCCGTAAGGTCACGTTCGTTACGGTACCGCTGCCGCTGAGGACGCAGATCCCTCTTTGCCGCTTCCTCGCGTAGGTCGCCACCGAGTCAAACACATCGGAGCCGCTGCTAACTTCAAGGATATGAGCCCTAAGCGTGTTTGCACTCTCTCTGGTGATGATCATCGGCGGTTTCGGCTTGTTCTTCGACCCCTGAGGCCGACCCCTCGGCCGGCGAGCACTGCCCTCGCCTCCACCGCCACTTCCGCAACCAGATCCTCCCGAGTTCGGAGTGACTAGGCCAAGCCCTTGAGGGTCGTCGTGGTCGTAATCGTGCTGGCTTTCATCTTCATGATTTGAGTGAAGATCAGGGCGTTGTTGAAGCTGATGAACAAAGTGAGATGCTGAACCTAAGTCAAGGCCGGCCATACACGAAGCCAAAGAAGAGTAAAACAGAAAACAAAGTAAACAAAAGGAAGGAATATAGTATACAATAAGAGAGCTTAATAATAAGAATGATGAGGAAGTTTAATTATATATATATCGAAATTTTTTAAAGATATTGGAGTGCCCAATGATTCAAACCCCTCATAGAACCAATTGAATCATTGAACTGAGTGAAGGTGAACGAGAGAGAGAGAGACACACACACACAAAAAAGAGGTTAGGTTAGGAGATTTGTTTGAACCAAAAAAGCATATGGACGAATATAATAATAATCAAGGGATTAAATTATGTAATTATTTTATTGATTTCTTTGTAACCCACATTTAAAATACAAACTTTTTAAATTATTGGGTGAAGTTAAAATGTTTTGTCCAGTTCTGACGACAATGTGCAAGAGAGAGAGAGAGAGAGAGTAATCTGAGGACAATGTGCAAGGAGAGAGATTAAGTAAATTATTATTTAGGAAACCTAGGTGCCTTTGATAGAGAGAAAACCTAAAATATATAAAGCCTGGCTATTAAGTAATTTCTTGCACATGACCACAATTACGCTTTCCCAATAAATTTGGATTTTCTTTTTTTCTGGTCTTCGATTAATAAATATAAACGTTTTTTTCAAAATGGATGTATGCACAGTCTTTTTTTTTTTTTTGGCATATTTCAAGAGCTCTTATTACATGTTGAAGTGTATTCTATCTAATAAGATGCTTTAATATGGAATCGTATATTCTATCTCTCATGATCACCAACTCGCAATTGATTATGGACATCGAGGAAGAGCCAGCTATTGTTTTTGTGTTTATGAAATATTTTCTTGCAACTTTGACAACTTCTACGATTGATTTTCTCACAGTTAAGCTAATTTCAAGGTAAGTCTTTTTTTTTTTTGGGTGAAATTGCAAGGTAAATCTTCACGTCTGTTGAATTTAACGTAGAGTTAAATTATCTTTTTTTTATCGTTTAATGGAAAATTTTCATGTTGTTCATCAAGCCTTTTAATATAACACTCTATTTGTAGTGCGTCTGTGTAAGCCAAAAAGAAGTAATATGTCTCCATTTAAATAAATCAAGATAATATGTAGTATATGTTTATCATCACTAACATTATAATTATTCGTTGTTTTCTAGATGCAAATCAAAGCCGAAGAGATGGAAAGTTAGATAATACGCCTAGACTCAATACCAAAGAATCAATTATTCTTGGGTTATGGTATAAATTTGCCCAAGTTACGTAATGTGTATCCAAAAGTTTTTTTCTTGTTTTATTCTCTCCTCAAAAGTTTTCAAATTCTAGCGTTGTTACTATCAACGTTATCGATATTAAATTTAACTGTTAGCTAATCAAATATGTTGAGTTAATAGTTCTATATTACATCCACACCATTTGTTTTTTTTTATGGTACAAATTTTTCTTGAAAGTTTATACTAGGAGCATTGGGTATCTGAATTTTTTTTAATTCAATTTTATTCCGAAAGCTTTTAAATTGTAACTGCGTCGAAACTGTTATCCAAGTGAAGTTTTTTTTTGGTACAATATCCAAGTGAAGTTTAATCATTAATTGATCAACCATGCAAACATAGTTCTTTGTTATAGAAATTATAAGTTCTTTCAAAGATCTGCAACACTTGTTGCATTGTGAACAATGAAGTGAAGGGGAAAAAAAGCAACTAATAGAGGAAGAGCTTATGTTCTTCTCAAGAGAATAACGAGGAAGATTCAATTATTGAAAGCAAAGACGCACTGAGAAAGGTTGCTGATGAGAACAAGGCCTCTAACAAGCCTTCGCCATCGTATTCCTGCAACACCAAGATAGGGAGGTGCCTATTCGATTTTCTCAGCGCTGCATAAGATACTTCCATTCCACTTCTTCTGTTTTCTTCAATCCTCTGCAGGATGCATTCTTTTTTTTTTTCCGTTATTTATAAATCTGTCTTGGAAGAGAATAAAATGGCTGACATGTTGACCCACCAGTTTATAATTTTTTTTTATGAACTAATGTGGTCAACCCCAAAAATACTTCTGCTGGGATTTGTTAAAGCATACAAGTTCAATTGAATAGATTAGAGCATTGCGGAAGCGTACTTGGATCCATAGATGCATATGACAGAAGGGGTAGATCAACCAGGTTATCACCAGGGACCAGAGAAAACCGACTGCGGATGGGGAACCAAGGCGGCCAAAACATTAACCTTGAATAAACCGGGGATCATAGCCCTGAATTTATATATGGACCCCGTATTCAGCCCATCAATGAATACGGGCTAGCAAATTGGACCTTAGTATATGTTGGTTCATGACAGTTTATTATGCCCAATTAATTCATTAAGCCTTAGTAGACCACTTTATATTAGGGCATAAATAATAAATGATGGCACCCACATATAAGTGTAATATGTGGCCCATTATTGAATTATTCCAACAACTTCTACATATATAGAACCCCTGAATGGAAACTTCTGGAGAAAATTTGCTTCTTGGCCTATTATTCTTTGTTGTTGCTTGTTTTTATCAAAGAATATATAGCCATTTTTAATGCACAAAATCATTTTTTCCATTTTTTTATTACGTCGCATTTGAATGGTATTTTGTCTATGTGTGTGTTGAATGTACAAGATAAAAATATGAAGAACATAAGATGATTTGGCAAGAAAGTCAAGGGGGAAGATTGCGTGTTAACTTGAGGTCATAGTGTTGATGCAACAATCAAAAGTTTTGAGTATTTGGTAACAATTAAAAAACAAAAAATTGAGGCAGTTTACTTTGAAAATGTCCCTGCAAACCGTAGTAGAAAAGGTTTGACTTTTCATCATGAAATGGACAACACACACAAACACAGAGAGAGATAGATATATATATATATATAGTGAAAAAAATAAATCCATATTTTCTTTAGCTGTAAAAGAAATCTATATTTTACTTTATCGAAGTCAATGTAATTTGATCGACACATATATTAAAAAAAATGGAGTCAAGGAAGTTTTAACGCGCTTTTGTTGACATAATTGCCTAATTTTAAATTAAAGATATGCCTCTACGCAAGAACTTTGAATTATATTGCATTTTGATCATGTGTGTGTGTGATTTCTATACAGGAAAATCAAGGTTAAATTTGGTAATTTGCTTGGAACCAAAGCAAAGTGCATATATTAAATTATTCATTAGTATTGATGAGCTGAGGACAAGGTTAATTATTATTGGTTTTGATGAATGTGCAATTTCTGTTAGGAAAGACTAACACCGTTAAATTTGAAGGATTAAAAGTGCACTTTTTAGACTTAAAGGATTAAAGTGAAATCTGTAGCAAACATAACGGACTAAAAGTATACTTTAGTTTATATATATATATATATATATAAGAGAATCAACTACTTCAAATTAGATGGTTCTGGGCAATTTCAACTTCGATTTTTTGTTAAGATTTGACTGTAAGCCCTGAAACATTATTTTAATGAAGCCAGATCTAAATGTTTTGATAGTTTAATACAAAAATTCATCATTGGTGGAAGGACATTGATAGCAACTAGCTAGCTATTTGCATTATGTCCTGGTGAACGATAAAAAAGGGGGAAATGTAAGCTTTTTTTTTTTTTTTTTTTAGAAATGAAATATTTCTGCAAATTCAGCATTTTTTTTTGCCAACGCAAAATCACCATATTTGCCTAATGGCATGTTAGTTATTAGGAGAGAAGTGGAACTTTTTTTTTTTGAAAAATACCTTAAGTTATGTTTTTATCTTAAAAAATCACTTTATAAAATCCATAAAAACAGTTAATATTTTTTAAATAGACCCCTTGACATAAAATATTATCACATTCAATTAAATTAAGGCTAAACTATATGTTTGATTATTTGAGTTGAGATCAAATTTTAATTTACTCCCTTAATTTTAAAAGTGTAATTCTAGTCCTTCATTTTTAACGTTGTTAATTTTATTTAACGAAAAATACTGACTCAACAATTATATATTATTAAAATATCCTTAAATATTAATTCTCTAATATAAACATGTTTATATTTTAAAATTTGATCATATTTTATTTGCAAAATCACCATTTAAATTAGTTAGCTCAGCATTTTCCATTAAATGAAATTAAATACGTTAATAATAAATGAATAAAAGTGTAATTTTTAAACGTAAATGACTAAATTGAAACTTATGTAAATTTAAACAAGTGAGCATATGCTTTGGTCTTAAATTAAAGCATACAAATGAGATTGGGAGCAGTAGAAAGAGATAACCTTTATAACATAACAAATCAAAATTTGAATTATTGTTATGAGAGATATCCATATTACTGTCTGACATTTTCTCGAACAAAATTGTCTCAAATAGGAAGCAGTTAAAAAATAAAATAAATTAAAGTATTTTTCAAAAGATGAGTAATTTGAAGACTATAAACTAATTTTAACTTAAATAATAGAGAGGGTAGCAAAAAGTATTTGAATTGGACTTTTTTCAGTAAAACAAATTAATCAACTTAACAAATTTACGACACTTATGCAGGGTCATTTATTTTTGTACTCTATATTTATTCTAATTTCCCATTCTAATTCCTCTTATTTATATGGAGAAGAACGATAACTATGAGGTCACTAAGAATCTTTAAGGTAGAAAAATGGTTTTCCTATTATACTTAGGACCAAAATTGTTCGTTCAAATTCTTTTTCTTTTTTTTCCTTAAGACTTAGATTTACATAATCCTACTTTATAGTATAGACTTCGTCTATTCAATTTTTTTTTAAAATTTCAGAATTAATTCAAAATATACGCATGTTATCGAAATATAATCTTAGTTGATTGTTGATGAGTGTTGAGTCAAAGGGGAATATATAATATAAGAGGAAAATAATATATGCTCTAAGTTGTTACTAAAAATAATAATACTCCATATAAATACTCGACTTAGGTGTTCTGTTACGTTGTTTGTTCACTACAAAAAAATGACATTTAGGGACGAAAAATCGGTCGCTAAACAGCTATTTTCTGTCGCTAAAACAAGGGTTGCTAATATTTTAGAGACATGATGTTTGTTGTGTACTTGATTTATGTGGTTGTCTGTTTGCTACAAGTTTTTGCGGAAATTACCCACTAATAAATATTGCTTACTTAAGGGTTGTGACATTTCTAAATTTTTGGTATATATATTAATGATAGGTTATAGAATTGATAAAATTTGTTGATAAATTTCATCTAATTCTGGAATTCACAAATTAATAATTAATATGATTATAGAAATACTTTATTATTTATTTTAATATTATAATTTTTTTAATGAATACTTAAAATAACAAAATTTAATCATCACTAATAATATTCCTATTTAGTGGAAAACAATCTAAATCCGTTCTTAAATGCGTAAAAGTGTAATGCTAGAATAAAAATTTCATTAATTCACCTTTTTTAGTTATTTTTAAGGGAAAATAAAAAACCAAAATGAAAATTTTACCAGCCAGAAGAGTTCAAGAACTTTTAATATTGATTCAAAAGTTCTAGGCCTGAAAATATTAAAATTTGATTTGAATAGTAGAAATATAATACAAATTAATCATGTTGATGAGTGATACCCTAAATAATTATTTAGGTTATATATTTTTTATTATATGGAGTATTATAGTGTTTCCATAATTTAAACCGACTATATATAAATAAAATTAGTACACTCATTCATATCAAACATAATTTTAAAATGGCTAAAGTATATTTTTAGTTCTTTATGTTTTCGTCAGATTTCACTTTAGTCCTTTAAGTTTAGAAAGTGCACTTTTAGTCCCTGAAACTTAACGCCGTTAGTCTCTCTTAACGGAAATTGCTGACTTATCAAACTTAACACTATTGTTTTAAATCTTTTTTTTATTTTACACAGCTTAAAATATGAAATTTATTATATGATTAAATTAAAATTAAAATTTGAATATGTTTTGTCAACGTTTTATTGCACAATAATAAATTAAATTCGATAAGTCAGTAATTTATGTTAAGAGAAACTAACGGCGTTAAGTTTGAGCGATTAAAATTGCACTATTTAAATTTAAAGGACTAAAATGAAATCTAAAATAAACATAAAGGACTAATAGTAAAGCCTTTTAAAATTCAACTCCCAATCCATAAAAAATTTACTATTTCATGGAAGCCGGGCCATATATCAAGTACACGTAATTTAAACAAATACAATGAAAACGAGTTAATCAAAACGACATCTCCATTCATGTCGTACACCATGTTAGGGACGAAGCTTCTTTCCATTCACCCGGGAAAACCCTCCATGTGTTGCACTGTTTCTGACGCATCCAAACTTCCTCTTCATCTTGGTCCACACACTGACACTCTCCTTCTTCGTCACAACACCACTCTCGTTTCTATGGCACTTCTCAACCTCTCTCCTCATCAAAAGGCTTTCTTTCTCTAGTTCACTCACCTTCTTGTTCATCATTTGCATTTCCTCCTCCTCCTCCTCCTCCTCCTCCTCCTCCTGATCTTCTTCTTTCGCCGTCGTCGCCGTATTCTGCTCCATCTTTTCCTGTGCCTCTGAAGCTATTTGGTCACGTAGATGTAACTGCCCCACGAACAGTATTTGCACCACCGTCCTCAACGGCAGTCTCGAGTTCTGCGCCGCGTGCTGCAGAGCTTCTTGTGACATCTTTTGGCAGTCCAAGACTTGGCATACTTGTTCTTTCTCTGCTTCTGTTAAACTCTCGTGCTTCTCCAAGTATATGTTAATCGCCCTGACCAAAAGGAAAAGTCAAACATCAATTATAGCAATAAAAAAGTAGAGAAATTACCAAGTTATCTACTTACTCAAAATTTATAATAACTGCTGAAAGTTATGTAAAGATAAATTACAGTAAAAGAAATTATAATTAGTGTACACTTCTTGACTTTTTGGTAATTAAATCAATTCCGTGAAACCTTGTAGCAATTCCTCGATGAGAGTATATATTCATGGCACATATTGATATTTCTGTACTGTATTAGAAGATAGTTTGATGTAACAAAACAAATTATTTTGAGTAGGGCCTAAATTCTATCTAGATGGGACATACAGTACACAGGTAAGGAGAGAGAGAAAGATGTGTGATTTTGTTTTAGTGAATTATAAATGTAATACCCAATGCTTTGAATCCTTATTGAGAGGATCTATTTTCACTAAATGGCTTACTTAAAAGGGAAAAAAAGTGTATCTAAAGATTATAATAAGCTTCAAAGGCCAAAGGTTCCAATCAAGTTTTTCAGAGGCTTGTTATATAAAGTTCCAAGATATTAAAGTTCTAGCCAAATAAAATCTTACAGCAATATAATAACTTTATCTTCATGACTGATTGCAATTTCTGAGACTCTGCACTGTAGATTTTCTCAAGTTTGGTCCTATGGATACAACTTTCCCTACGACAATCTATGAAGGACAAACTATATATATATATGAACCGAATTCACACATACACACACCTACACACACATATATATATTGAGATTCATCATTCAAGTATCTCTATGTACTTGTTATCTCTCTTTGTTAATTAAATATCATATATACTCTAAAAACATAGAAGTTTCTATATAATTTAGAGTGAAGAAATGTGGTTTCACAAACCAGTAAATTCCATCAGAGACTTTGTGTGATCCTAAAGATGCTGCAACTGCCAATTCTGCAAGTGAAATGAATTCATCTACTCCTAAATCCATGTCACTACTTGCTTCTCCCAGATACTCTTCAACAAGTTCTGCAACTTTTTCAAATCCCAAAGGGTCTGATCCATTGAAGTTCCTGTAGAAACTCTTCAAGATTCTTTTCAAACAGTCGACATTGATGCACTGTGATGGTATGAACAGGTCATTTAGTGAAGCCTGCTCTAGCTGTCTCCCTATTCTTGTCTCGAACCCGGTGACGCAATCCAAGCTCGCCCCGAGAAGGATCGAGAACCGAAGCAAATCGAACAGGAGAGAGCAAGGAATTAGCCCTTTTTCATTTGGTAGAAGCCTCTCTATTGCCTCAATGATTTCCCTTATGGAGTTCCTCTTGTATGCTGTCATTTTCTGATCTCCTCCCGAGGCAACAAAGCAGGAAAAAACCCATTTCTCCGTGTATTTACACAACGATGCGGCAACATGTTCTGGCGTGATTCCTCGAAGATTCATGACATGAACAATTGGCTCATATATTTGCACCGGAAGTGTAGTTAAATCCTCTCGCTCACAATCAATAACAGAGAGCTTTCTCCTTGCATTAGGCCAAGTATTTTTGTTGTCACCACCACCACCACCACCGTCGTTTCTCTTTGGCGGTTCGCCGAGAAGGCGGGGATCTTTCTGAACCTTTTCGACTATGGACTCGAGACAAACATCGAACAAGCCGATTTCCTTTGCTGGGTGAAGATATTCAGTGATGCAACGTAAGGCCTTGATGGTTTCCTTCCAGCTAGGAAGAACTGTTTGTCGAAAGAAGGTTACGACTGCTCCTATGAGATTGTTTTTGCTGCGACTCTCACTCATTTCTAAGTAACTTGCCAGGCAGGCGAGTGGCACAACGTTGTCCGTGGTGATCTCAAGTTCGAATCCGTAGCAGAATTTCACAACGAGCTCAAATGTTTTTGGCTTTGCTGGAATGTTTCTCAGGAATGTAAAGATCTCATCTCTCGAATTCTTCTTCTCGAGTAATGCAGCTACTTTAGCTGATTTTGCAGCTAAAACTTCCTGCACCAGAATGACAAAAGATTAATTATCCACATCAATAACATGGATTTGCAAAGACACAATACATCAGAGCTAACCACATGTGTGATAAAGCTCGGGACATCAACAAGTATGATGGTTTAATTTGTATGTTTCTCCGATTCAAGAAAAGCCTATGAAAAACTTGTATATATATATTTCTCATGATTTCTTGAGCTGAAGGGACTTATCTTACATGGACCTCAAGATCTGATAACGATGTAGGGTTGGAGAGCCTGAAATAAGAAATTAAAGGAAAACAAGCACAATGGAAATATGGAATGAAAAATACCCAAAAAAAAAATTGATGAGAATACAGAATCATGGTGTGTATGCAGTTATTTACCTTGTTGATATATTATTCTTTTCTTTGTTGGACATCTTTAATACTTCAGAAGTAGGGTTGCTCCTTGAGTTGAAGTAATTGGCCAAAGTCCAAATCTTTCCCAAGCAGCAATAAATAATGATTAATTTCCGTGGCCTCATTTCAAATTGTAAAATAAATTAAATAAAATAAAACTCAAATTTACGAGGGATTTAGAAGGGAGGAAAGGAGAAAATGAAAATTGCTGGTCTGACTGTTATAATACCCCACCCTTACTCATCAGAATTTTTGGGAGACTATTACGAAGCCTATGATTAACACGAACCATTAACATAGCAAAGAGTTTAGATAGTTGTTAATCGTTAACCAAGTTTTCTTTTCTCCCTTTTCATTTCTGATTGAAATGATGGTAATTAATTAATTTTTCTTCTCTACACAAAATAATTACAGATATGCAACAATTCTAGTTCCATTTCAAGCATCAATGATCATATATATCCCGATTGCTTATACAGAAAAGTAAACAGAGTATTCAAAAATTAGAAGGAAAAAAAAAAATCAATGCCTGTACTTAGTTGAACATATAATCTCAAGTTTTGGAAATTCATAAATGGGTTTGAGAAATAGGAAGAAGAAGAAGAAGAAACTTAGCATAGAGCTTAAGCCGTGATCATGAGTGACAAGTTTGTTTAAAAAAAATGTGAAAACTTCCACAGACTTAGAGGGAAGAGATTACTTTTGCGGTTTAAATGGATTCTTTTTTTTTTTTTTGGAAATTTATAAACTTGGTTTCAGATCTCGAAGAAGAAGAAGAAGAAGAAGAAGCTTACTGGGAAATGAGCGTAGTTCTTAAGCTGTGATCATGAGTCATGAGTGAGAAGTTTGTTTTGACAAAAATTTGAAAACTTCCACAACGTTACAGGGAAAATATTACTTTTGCGATTTAAATGGATTCTGTTTTGGAGTATGAGATTTTTAATGGATTCTGATAACTAATTTTTCCAGTAATTTAAACGTTGCACATTTTTCTATTAATTTTTTAAAATTTCAGTTTTAAATGTCAACCTTGAATATTAATATTAAATTCTTTAAAATAAATTAATGATGTAAGATATGAATAAAAATGAAAGAGGAACTAGTTTTATGTAATTTTCTCCTGTGAAGGATAAAAAAAAGTAATTGTTAATTGCAATTCACTATCTTTGTTAGTGTAAAATTAATTCATTTTTTATTTGATACATCCATTTTTAATTTATTTTAATATTTTCTCCTCTCATAATTAATTTTCAACATATAATATATTTAATATTTTTTTATCAACTCTATATTATATTTAATCTTGACTTTTTTTAACATTTTTATTGAAAATATAATTATAAATAAGGAAATTTAAAACCACATGGATTATTTTAGGTGGCCTTTTAAATTTTCCTTATTGTTATTTAAAGAGTAAATTCGTGTTCATGCACATATCACTAGTATACAACTTTTTTAAATGCTTGCAAAATATTATTTGATTCTTTTTGAAAAAATTGATTTATTTTCTTTACCCTACTTTCATTTAGTTTTTCCTCATCCTATTTTAGCTTACCATGTTTAAATTTTCATGCCAATAAAAAATTTTATTTATTTAATATAATCATTTTACATTTAAAAATATAACCATGTTTATCATTTTTTTAATTGAAAAAACATCATTTAAATTTGTTGGGTCAACATTTAGCGTTAGTGAAACTAATTGTGTTAAAATAAAAAAGATTATAGGTATACTTATTAAACATAGAGGATCAAATTGAAACTTTATGTAAACTTAAAAATTAAGTATAGACTTTAACCCTAAATTTATATCAAGTTTCAATTTTGTTCTTTAAATTTAGAAAAATGTACTTTTTGTTGTTTAAATTTGTGGAGTCAACACTTTCTAATTAGTTAAACTAATAACTTTAATAATAAATTATTAAAAGTACATTTTTTAGACTTATGATAATAAACTGAAACTTGATCTATATTTATAGGAGTAAATGTATAGATGAAGTTATAACCAAAAATAAAACAACAAATAATGGAAGTGGACAAGTAGCAATCAACCAAAAAAAAAAAATCAGACCGTAAATGGATCACAGGTGTATAATGTAATCAATAAACATAAAATTGAAAAATGATTAAAAAGATTGAATCAGCAACTTTTTAATTGCTCAAAAATATAAATCAATTGATCCATTTATTCGCATGTCTCTCATCAACTACAATTTATATTTATTAAAATTTTAATATAAATATACAATTTTGCCCTTCGTTCATTCTTACGTAGATTTTATTCTCACATGAGATAATGCATACTCTTTTCATCCTTAATATTAAACTCATTTTAGTGAAGAAATTAATCTATAAAGGAGATTAAAATATGGTAAAATTAAAAATTTATCAAATTTTAATGCAGAGTTAATTTTCCTTAATTTCAATGAAACACATTTGATATCATTTATAAATAGAATCAAATAAATATTTAAATAATAAGTAAAATAAAACTTAAGTAAACAGGAAGAAATGAGTGTTTGTGGATATATTATATATTCTAATTTTTTGCCATATTAAATATTATAAAATAATTATGAATTAAGTCCATATAAACATTTTGATAGGGACAAACAAGCATAAAGAATAGTTCCTTCCATGTTAAGGAATTTCGATAGGATATATAGGTTTTCAAATGCAAGAAGCTGTTCGGAGAAGATGATTTAGTTCAAAAGGATGGTCATTCCAACTTGTTTAAAGCTGTGGGATCAATATCGATATACTCTCTCATTGCCAATTTCACTCGGATCAAGTAGCCGTAAGTAGAAAGGCTTTGACGAGAAGGATAGATTTCTTATCCCTCAAGATAGATGGCTCTACATTAAGCTCGAGAACATGCAGGTATGCAATGGTCTTATTCGATGAGAGGATAGCAGATGGCTAGGAGGTTACATTTGCAAACTTTTGTAGGTCATTGCAGTCATGCTGAGTTTTCGAATATGCTTGTATATATAGAGACTACAAGAAAGTTGAAGTTTTGTCAGACAGTGTATTGAAGCTGTTAACTTGGCGACTAAGGGATGCGATGCAAAACACCCATTTAGAGATGTTATAGAAGATGTCCACCTTGTAACAAAGTGATTGATAGATCCTCGTAGACCATGTACTCATCCTAGAAATAGGAAGATGGAGGCAGACCACTTAACCAATATAACTCATTCTCTACTATAGGTAACTTATTTTTTCTTTGATCAGCAAGCATTCATTGTAAAAGATGGTTGTTAGGGGTAAATATAGACCAGACGGCCTGTCACAAGCCAACCTGTATACGTCCAGGAGCAGGCTAAGGCCCCTTTGTAGGTCTGTTTTTTTTTAATATTATTATTAAAAAATATGATAGAAAGGGATGTTAAAGTTTTGAACCCAAGACCTATTAGATTGAGAATCAATACCATTGCTCTAATGTCTTTCTTTAATATTTGTTATAGGTTTCCTTTAATTATAAGGTCACTTTATCTACCATTTTTAATAATTAATTATTCACACTTAGTTTTTTTTTTTGGGAAAAATCACAGCTGAGTCCCATAGAAGGTAACAAATATAAAAAAAAAGTCCCTCGAATTTGGGTTTCTAACTGAAGAGTCCCTTGGATAGACACATCATTTTTTGCGTAGTATTCATCCATCAATGTAAATAAGGCATTTAGATGCTTGTTTCTCCCCTTTAATTCTCTTAGTAGTGATTTAACATGCATGTGATTATTTTCCTTTAATGTAGAAACACAAAACCAGTTCAATACACAGGAGAGAGATTGGAGTTGAGAGCAATTCTTTAGATAGCTTTATAATTCTCATTCATATGTCCTACACTCACTCAAATTTTAGTCATCCCTTTTGGAAGGGTAAAAGAAGGTATGAAGTAGAAGCTAAAGGCTATAGAAGACCGAGAAAAGGCTATGGAAGGACAATAGAAGATAATGTATTGAAGAGAAAAATGAATATTCATTTAATTTCGATTCATGGTTATTTGTGGTTAGGCTGATTTTGTTTGTTGTGATCAAACATTGTAATAAAACCTTGTTGGAATGAAAACATGCATTTTTCTCGTATCATTGTGCCTAACTTTTAGCATTTCTTCACTCATGACTCATGAAAAATCGTTAATTACTAATACAACTCGAATTTTTACATTAATACGACTCGAGTTTTTTAGGTTTAAAAAATAGTCAGACACCACGGACAGTTTCAATAACTTGAGATTTTTTTTTTTGAAAACTCTAGTTTTGACTCATAATGATAGTCAGGATAAAACTTTATAATTCAAGTTATCACCATAGAAAAGATTACCTAAACTCGGCTTTTAGGAATGAACTTGAGTTTGTACCTCTAATATATGTAGTTCTCATTAATATTATTTTCAAATAGAGTCAAATCGATTCACCATTCTTAATTCTCTTTGTATAAACATAAATTGTTCTTTGACTAGTGGTTTGGTAAAAATGTCAATGTGCTTGGTCCTTGACAAGTTCATTACCCATAATGACAAGTTGGGCAACAAGGATTGACAAGTCTATTATATACCATTGACAAATTCATTACCCACCATTGACAAGTTGAGCAATAGGGATTGACAAGTCTAACGCCCACCATTCACAAGTTTCTCAACTGAGATTAATAAGTCCAACACCCACCATTAACAAGTTGGGCAGTAGGGATTGACAAGTTTATAACCCACCATTGACAAGTCTAACACTCGGCAATGACAAGTTGGGCAGTAGGGATCGACAAATCCATTATCCATCACTGACAAGTTTCTCAGCTGGGATTGATAAGTCCAATACCCACCATTGATAAATTAGGTAGCAGGACAAGCTTAGCAGTTGGAATTAACCAGTCAGCATAGTTAATTAAAATGCATTATATCCTTGGGTTTACTTTACACATTCCAGCTGTTAAACAATTTAAGAACCCATAATTGACAAGTTTACCCTTCAAGAATTGACAAGAGAATACGAGTGGAGTGAAAGCTGGAGTTTGGTTTCAATGACAAAAATGATATATGTGATATCAACCCAAGACTATAATGCACTTTATTGAATGAATGTGGACCTGTCAATGCCTGCTGCTAAACTTGTTAATGAAAACTAACTGAGTTGTTAATGAATTATCTGTGGCATACAAATAATTATAAACTATTCAGTAACAATAAAGATGTTATTACATTATTTGTCTATGAAGATCCAAAATACACAAGAACTACTAAATATGAAATGACTCAAATATCTTGTTACAATTGGTTAATATCTCATAGTTCTCCAAGAACCATTAACAACTCAATTAGTAGTCATTAACAAATTGATTAGTAGTAATTGATAAGTCTCCATTGGTTGAATAAAGTTCATTATAAATTCAGCTTAATATCACGTAATTCGTGAAGAACCATTGACAACTCCATTACCGGTCATTAACAGGTAGAACAGTAGTTATTGTCAATTATGATATACCCTCACTTATCAATGTTGGCAAGTTAAATTGTAAATGCAAGTAGTTTAATTTGTCATTTCGTTACTAATACAATATTTTGATGCAAAATGATTGGTCAATTATAGCACCCTCACCTGTTAATGCTAACAAATTACATCGTAAGTGGAGGCATTTTGACTTATTTCCCCTACTGATACAAAGTGAATCGTCAATTATGGTGCACTCACTTGTCAACGCTAACTTGTCAAATTGTAGATGCAAACACTTCAAGGGCTTGTTTGGAAACCCATTCTGAAATCTAGGTTTGGTTTCAAAACCTAAGTTTTGTCCTAAAACCTAGGTTTGGTCCAAGTACAAAAATTTTTCTGAAAAGCTATTTTGGTTACAAAACCTCAATTTGAAACCTAGTTTTCTTTTTCCTACTTTTTCCTCTTTCATTTTTCTTACTTTTTTTCCTTGTCTTTCTTTCATCTTTCCTACCTTTTTCTTTTCTTTTTCATCTTTCCTAACTTTTTCTTTCTTCTCTTTCCTTATTTCTACTTTTCATTATTTCTCTTTCCTCCTTCCTATCCACTTTTTTGCCTCGGAATCCGTAAAAACTAATAACTTCCCGAACATAAATCGCTTTTCAAAACCTAGATTTTGCCTCGGAATCTGTTAAAACTATTTTCCAAAATCTATTCTCCAAAATTTAGGTTTTACCTCGGAATCTATAAAAGATATTTTGAAAAGTGTTTCTAAACAAGCCCTAAGTTGTCAAATTCGTTATTAATACAACTACGTAACAAAACCTTAATGTACTAAAGGGAAACATGAATCAACAACTCTAACTACACTAATTGACAATCGCTGTACAAAGAACCATATGCCTATCTAAATAGATCTGTTCCTCTTGATTTTGGTGTTGGATGCTACTAGAATAGTCTGGGCTCCTCTGTCTGTCTTCCGTATTTGTGTTCTTCATCATCTTTCTAATCGGTAAAAACATCCAATTTCATCACATTACAAAAGTTTCCATATTTTGATTGCTATGCTCTATATATCATCTTGTCAAACCTACAGTTGACGAAATAAAAGGCAGCATCAATAGCGGTTAAAACTACTACAAATGCCAAAGTATTAGTGGTTCCCAAAACCGCTGCAAATCCAACAGTGGCAAGCGGTTTAGGAACAATTTTATAGAATCGATGTGTACACTGTCAAACCCGTTACTAATTTTGCAACGTTTTTGGCAAATCACTACAAAAAAAGGTAAATGTGAGAATTATGAGGAAACATTTGTAGCAGGTATAAAATCACTACTAACATAAAGAGCATTTTGGATTTTGTGTCATGAAGTTTATTGCAGTTTAAAACAGCCACTAAATATAATATTTGAAAAAAATAAAATATAGTAGCGGTTGTATACCGTTATTAATTTTTTAGTTAAAAATAAACTTCTGCCAAAATCTTAAGCCGGGTGAAATTTTCCCACCAACATTTTGCAGCAGTTTTGAAATCGTTACCATTTACACCTAGAATTCAAAATTATCCGGCATATTTTTGACAATTATAAAATATTAGTTATTATTAATAAATAATTAATTAAAATAAAAATTATTAATTACATAATAGGTACACTGCAATGAAATGAGAAAATATAAACAATTAAAAAAAGATAAAAACATGAATATATTAAAAGTTTTTATTAAATTAAGTCATAAGAAATTGCATTATCAAATAAATGATGAGAAGCTAAATTAATATACTTGAAAGATAAAATAAATATAAATCATGATGAGAAAAATCATAAAGGACATGCACTGTCATGAAATCTTTTAGGTCAATCTTACATATGAAAGAAAGATGAAGAGAAGGGAAAGAGAGGAAGAATTAGAGAAGAGAGAAAGAGAACAAAAAATGGGGTGGAAGGGGTATTTATATTATATAGGCAGGAACTAGTAGCAGTTTAGGTGACGGTATTTTGCAGCAATTGTTTGAACCATGTTTTATGTGATGGTTTTTGCGGCAATTCAAAACTGCTACTAAATATGCAAGTCTTAAGAAAATTCCCCAATATTTAAATAAATTACATATTTTAGTATCTGAATTATTATTCAGTGTCATTAGCGTTGACAAGGATAAATTGTTATCTCTTTCGGGAAGAAATTTTCAAAATCTATAGGATGAAATAACTTTGCCGTATAGGTAATGTGTTCATCGCTATTACCCATGTCATAAAGATCTTTAGGCCTAAAATGAACAACCATATTTCAATCTTTATGTTTCTCATTCTCCATATAATAACTTGTTATGCCTCTAATGCTACAAATCTTACCGTTAATCTTGCCATGTCTGTCAGCAAAATTTAAAAAATTATTCAATCTGGCCAAATATCGAGGGGACGTACGAAAGAATTTGATGCATGACTTATCCATTGGAAGTACTCAAAGATAGCAATAAGACTGACAATAAGAAGTGTGATCACAGAAAGAAATGAGAATGTGAAAATTTATAGGCAGGAAAATGCTTAAATTGAAATTTTACAATGGTTAAACGTTAGTAGCGGTTAAAAAATGCTGCTTAAACCGCTATAAAATGCTGACCGCTGGGATTAGTAGCGGCTTTATCACAACAAAAATAATGACCATTCGAATCGTTGTAAATTTGAAATTTAAATTTGTTGGGGGCGTGTAATCAAAATTGAAACTTGCACAATGTTTTTTTGTGATTCTAAATCGCTACATAGTAAAACGATTTATATTTTATTTTAAAATAAAAAGATTATAAATTCGAAAATAAATATATTATATTTATATATTACAATATTAGCATTCAATATATAGATTTAAATTTAAATTTTATATTTTTTAAATAATTTTAAATAGTTCAAATAAATACAAAGAGCATTTATTAAAAAGAGAAAGATATTACTTCCCCATATAAAAGCATTTCGACGGAAAAGCATTGTAGAGAAACCAAACACTCTCGAGGAAGGAAAGGAAACACGCTTCCCTTTCCATTTAGGCCCAAAATCAGCCAACCGAACGGCCTTGGAAAAGAACCCCGCTCGCGAGTGCTCATCGGCCATCTGGATCACCGCATCCGTCTTTCCCTGCCACCTCTTTCTTCTGCTACCTCCACCTCTCTCCGGCCTCACTTCTCCTCTCCGGTATCGTAGAATCTTATCTCACACTATAACCTCGCAGGTTCTGAAGTCCCAAAGCCTCTTTCCCACGAAGAGTTCGCAGAACCTCGCTGGCGTCGCATAAAGACATGGAATAGAGAGAATGAGATCAGGCTCATCATTGGTCTCAACATTCTTCTCACAATTGGAAATTGGCAATCTGATATAGGTACTTTCCGATGCTTCGGTTCTTTAACCAATTCAATTTGAATTAATTAAGCTAATTCCATTTATATTAAGCTTATGAACTTCTGACTAAGTTTGTGATTGCTACTTGGGGATGGGTTTTGTTTTCTCTTTTTCTTTGCTTGATGGGGATTCATGATTCATGGTTGAATAATTAAATGATTTTTGATTTTGCTATGTATGCAGTCAAGGTTATTTGGTGGTGTTGTAGGATGTTTTCTATCTCTTTAGTTAACCTGATAATGAAATTCTCTCGTGTCGTTGTCATATGTGGGAAGCCAGCATTCTAGTTTTGGGGTTTGGGTATTTGCAGATAATGACAATCGTCTCTGATCTTCCTTCCCACCTTTTTTATTCTATTTTTCTTGTATTTACTTCATTTCTAGAAATTGTGGGATGCATCCAAGCAATTCTCCATAATATAGGACCAGAAATTGAGAAACAAGAGAATAGAAATTGTGAACATAGACAACAGTGACAGTGCAAACTTTGTCGGAGTGCAAGCCAGATAGAGCTTGAGGGAGACGAAGGTAAGATCGGGTTCAAATTCTTGTTCATGCTACTGTGAAATTCGGTCTGAATTTCTAGCAATCTTGGCTGCTATCTTTTATGTTTTGGGTACTTCCTGGTGAATTGGCATGTGGATTTGGCTGCATGATTTGGTACTGGGAGGAAAAAGTGCATGTAAAAAAATGCTTGGAAATGAATTCTAATTCTTAGATTTTTAGAGAAGGCCGCACACAATTATTTCTTTAGGCCTTCAGGTGTTGGCTGTGTGGTAATGTTTGTTAGCATCATTTGTTAGTGTTTTTCGTGATTAGGACTCATGTGTTAATTATCATTTGATTTTCATTAACCTTTCCCCCCTCTGTCAATCTATTTAACATCTGAATTCTGATGTGCATTTATGCATGATTCATTGATTCATTACTAAGTGTTATAGGGCTCTGATGGGAATCAGTAAAATAGAAGTGAACTTGACGAGGTTGCTGGCTGCTGCTCCTCAACAGCAAAATCAGGCAAAACTTGTACATGTAAGTCTGAAGATATGGGTTGGCAAGTTAGATTGAATTTTTCGAGCTGGTGTTAACCTCAGTTAGCTCCAACCTCCAAATTTTTTAAGTTCCCTTAAATTATATGTTCTTATTAATTAGTGACTTTCATTGAATCTGTAGTATGTTGCTACTTTACGTGAGCAATTGGAACAACTGGCTGAAGAGAGGACGCCAGAAGGATTACCAAGGTAATTAATGCATCTTTTGATCTACAATCTTCTTTAATCTCACCAATGATCTGTTTACTCTAGAACTTCTTAATTTCACCCTTGGCCCATGCTCTCTGAACTTTCCTTTCCCCACCTTTGTTTTGCCCTATATGTGGTCCTTGAATTATAGATATCATAAGTAAAATAAGGTTTTCCTTCTGAAGTGACTTCATCTGGGTATAAACATTTTCATAGCACAAATTATTACTTATACCATAATGTGGGAAGAATATATTCAGTCTTACATCTTTGTTTTTGTATTCAGTTATCATAGAATCATTATATATATTTGCAAGTATGAGTTTGATGCACTCTTATATTTATTGTGAAAAAATGTGTTCTGATCACACTGGAAAAGATTTTTTGCTTTGAGCATGTCTTCTGTTGCAGTTTTTTTTTTTTGAAAAAAAATTGCCAATTTCTCTTATATAATTTATTGGAATGGAAATTTAACTGACTTGAGAATAAGTTTTCTACGTCCTAGAGGTTGGATCATTCCATTTATATTCTTCTTTCCATTTTGTCACTCAGGGTTTCAAAGGTCATGCTGAATGACTATTCAGAAAAAATTGAAGGCATTGCCTCCAAACTGGCTAATTCGCTGGTATGTATTTACTATTATTTTTGCAATATATCTTTCAGTCTTTGTTTGTACCAGTTAAGCATATGAAATTTGAGAGAGTTCATTGAGATTAAGCTTGAAGATTGTGTTCTCACTTAACTTGAAGAATTTTTGTTGTATGATTTAAATAATAAAGAGAAGGTTTCACTGAAAGAATGAAATCTGTTTTATAGATATCTTTGGCAATGGTTTAAGAAGGAAACGTTGTTTTGTTAATAATTTGATATGAGGCAATACATTAGTACAACCGCGAGCCTACCTTATGGAATAGGAGTATGATAGTATAGTAAATGTTGGGCTCAGAAAAAGAAGGGGAAGGTTAGTTTCGTTTGAAGAGATGGGTTTCTATTTAGTGTAGTTAATATCCAGCATAAGAGCTCCTGCTAGATAGTGAAAGTTTAGATGATTTTAATGATGGAATTCAATGTTTTTTGTTAAATAATAAGTGCATTCCTATTAAGTAAAAGTTTATGCTCAATTGATTTACTGTTGTGGGCTAGTTTGACAAATTGTAAGGTTGAGGGGCAGTGTGCATATTTTAGTGTACTATTTTTAATTTTAGTCTTAGAATCATGAATTTCTGTGTACATTTGCAATTCAATATGGAGCACCATGTTTTTCACTGTTTATCCTTTCCATCTTTTCTAAGTCCTCAATATTCTACTTCAATTTTGGGTTAAATAAGAATTTTTTTGCTGGGATTTTCATTTTAACCCATTTAATTTGCTTACTCACTACTCAGCCTGACATGGAAGCATCTGAGCAGGAGTTTGAAGTAAGTTCTGTTAAAGAAAACCGATCTGAAATTGAGGAGAAAAGGCAGATTCCCCTTTCTTCTGGATTGAGAAGAAGACCTGTGTAAGCAATATTTTACCCTTCTTACTGCTTTGTATGTTTTGTAGGTTTTTCCTACTGATCTCGTCCATTTAACAGGCCTACTAGCCCACGTACTGAAAAGAGACCTCATGAATCTGTTGATATGGATTCAGCACCTGTCAAATTGGATGCTGAGGCACATGCGCACATTGACAAGCACCGGTATTGTTTACTTAAGTTCTATTTAATCTCATGTGATTGTGGGATTGTGCTTCTTTGAGGGCTCCGTATTTATAATACATACATTTTGACCGAACACGCTAATTGTGTTTAATGTGCTATGCCAGTCTGTTTTTACTTCACATCAGCAGGTCACATTTATGTTCAACAGATCACAATTTATTGGTCGGATCATGATTAAACCATGATTGAATTAGTTATAACTAAATTAACATTCATTAAACAATATACTAATTGTTTTAAATAAAAAAAAAGAACGAATAAATTTGTAACAAACCAAAAATAGGCTTTCATGTTAGTTTTATCTTCTTCGTTTTTATTTAAAATAATTTATATCAAATTAATTACGGCAAGTACAATCATGGTTTGATCAATGAACCGTGAACACTGTTGTTTGATTCAATGTCCAGTCTGAATTTAGTTCGAGTCTTTTTGTTTTTGTAATTTCCTCAAGGTGGACAGCATTTCTTGCATGTTGTTTTGATTCTCTGCTGCAAAACCAGAGTAGCTTACCCAATTTGATGATTAGATGCGAATAAACAACTCTTTTGAAAGGATAATGCTTTTTTATGGAGAGAAACACATCATAAACATAATAATCAACGTAGAACTTGGTTGGTTGAGATAAAGGTTTACTTCTCCTGTTTGCGTAATTGTTTGACTTTGTAATAATTCCGTGGAATTAAAGTGTTGATCAATTACCTTTATTTATAGTATTTCCATTCATCACTAAAATATCATTATGCTATCATTAGCCATTATTATGTTGTCCTAGGCTCTTATTGTAAAGAAGAGGTTCATGTAGGTTAGAGTTCCCTGGCAACATCTCCCAAATTCTTTATTGTTCTCTTCCTCATTTTTCTAATATTTTATAAGATCAATAGTTGTCACTTTTTCTTATATTTTCTGTTTTTTTTTTCCTATTTGCCACAGATTGCTCTATGTGTTTTATTCCATCGCTTTCTTGCCTATCTTATCTGTTCTTGTTAAATTTTCTGTCCTCCTCAGAAAGCTTCAAGATGATTTGACTGACGAGATGGTTGTGTTGGCAAAGCAACTTAAAGATAATAGCCTCATGATGAGCCAGTCCCTGCAAAATACTGAGAAGGTCTACATTCTACTTCACAAAAAGTTGATTAATTTCACAGACCACCATCTTGAGTCAAGTTTAAATTGTTCTGTGAAATATGAATATATATTTTTCATAGGGTTAATGTGCAAATTTGTTTTGGGGTTTTTCCTTAAGAGCAATGCCACCCTAAAAGATTTTTTAGGAATAATGTGACCTTGAATGTTTTAAAATGATGCAATGCTCTGTTTATCGTTAAAAATATCAATGGTCAACGTCAATTTTTTATTACCAATGTTAGTTTTTTGAAGAATGGGATATCATTATTCCATTTTGAAACCTTCGGGGCAACATTGTTTTTGAAGAAAAACTTCTAGAGCAAATTTACACCTGAATCTTATTTTAAAATGTCAAGCACTTGTAAGTAGTCTTTTGGATTGGTTTGTGAATAAAGCACGCCAATTATCCTGTGCTAACTCTAATTAATGCTCCGTTTGGTACGCTGGAAGTGGAGGCCAGGAATTGGAAGTGGAAGCCATTTCCACCACTTCCATGGTTTGGTATATTGGAACTGGGTTCCCGGTGGAACCCTGTTCCATGATATTGGTTGGAACTCGGTTCCAGCCTCTTGAGGATGGAACCGAGTTCCAACGTCTCATTTCCATAGATGCCCCTCAACAAAGTGCAGAGTCGATGTCGTTGGTGACTCCAGTGAGCATGGCGGCAGCAACGGTGACGGCATGGAAGATGGTAACGGCCAAGGCCTGCCTCCGACGACCTCCCTTCCCCTCTTTCGAATGGACCCTGGTTTTGCGGAACGCGATGGATCCGAAAGCAAGCGTTCTGGCTCGAACTTCTTCACCCCTTCGAAGAACACCATTCGACCCCTCTCAAAACCCGATTGAACTGGATACATGCTTGATGAGTAGATGATTTTCTCGCTCTCCATTAGCTTCGATACTTTTCCTTCTTTTGTTTTTTGAGGCGTAGTTTCGCCAGAAGTAGCAGTAGAGAAGAAGGGAGACCACCGCGAGAACCACGATGTCGCCGAGAATAATGGCGATTAGTGCTATGGTGCTTATCTTTGCTAATGAGTTGGATTTTCTCAGAGGTGTTGCTTCATTTGCAGGCATTAAGCTCGGTTGCGGGGGACGGCCAACTCGTTATCTATGAGGATTTGCAGGTGCCGGAGTCGTCGCAGGATTCACCGGTGAACAGGAACTTGCTGCTGCAAAAGGGCGTGAACAGGCACTTCAAGAGCAGCCTCTGAAGGAGGTCTCAGATTCGCAAGATAGATTGAGAAAGCCAAAATAAAAAATGAATGTCGAAGGCATGGGTTTGAGCTGGAGACGCCGGAGACTCACGGGCATGGGTTTGAGCTGTTAGAACCTTGAGAGGAGAGAGAGAGAGACTACACTGGCGAGGGTGGAGAATGCAGATTTTTTTTTGGGAAGGGTCATTTTGGTACTTTCACACTGGATAAACATATTTTAATTATAAATTATATCTCACTACTTCCATCCTACCAAACAAGTTTCCAATTTCACTTCCAATTCCACTTCCACTTCCAATTCCATCAAAACCAATTCCACGTACCAAACGGGGCATAAGATAACAGAAGCTTGGATCAGGTGCCTGACCCTTTTTAGAGGCTTTGATTTCATTCCGAAACTTCAATCAGTGCAATCTAAAACAGCTGCATATTTTTCCCCTCAAAAATAGAAGGCTAGTGTTTAACCGTACAAGAAAAAAAAAACTAGTTAAAATTTTAAGTCTCATTACAATAGCAGGGTTGTCCAAAAGCATAGTTTAGTATTAATGTGATGATTTTGGAGGACAGGCTAGTTGTTCAATTGACTCTTATAATAAGAACGGTAAAGATAATTTTGGAGCCTGAATGATGATGATGATGATGATGATGATGATGATGAGAGGTGGTATTATTAACAAATGACCAAGGGTGGCTTGTTTGCAGATACTTGATTCTACTGAGAAGGCAATTGAACATAGTTTGGCAAGCACAGGTCGTGCAAATACTCGAGCAACGGCCATATATTCAGAGACTTCCAAGACCTCATGCTTGACTTGGCTCCTGTTGTTTGTAATGACATGTGTGTTCGTCATGGTGGTGCTTCTGATTCGTGTTACATAAGATTGCTTCACCTTTCAGTTTTCTTATTTGATTCTTTATATTTTACTCTTATTCTGGTTTGATCCCTCAAATTTAAAACCAGTGATTTTATTCTTTTAGAACATTGATCCTTATATTCTAATAAAAATCTAGACCATTTTATCTTTTGAGGGTCCAAAATTGCTGTTTAATTTGAGGGACTAAAGATTGTATGGGCCCCCTTTTTAAATTTCATTTTGCTTATTTACTTCAAGATGTAGGTTTATTTTTTGCTGAGTTAATGCTTTTCTTGTTCTCTTTCTGATGTTAACGATACATGAAAGAAACATTATAGGATGTAGGTAAAATTTGATGTAATTTCATTGTCTTGATATATTATTTGTATATTTCTAGATGTTTTTTCCATCGTTCTCCCAATAAATAATCGTCCCCAGGTTTTACATTTTTGCAAAACTTTATGTATTCAACGGTAAAGTAGAATGAGCAGTTGTCTTTGCATGATTGTTGAGTCATGGTCTATGAATGAATCTAGCTCCCAATATTTATTTTATTTTGAATTGATTGGCGATAAAAAAAAAAGAACGAGAAAAGATATCTTGGTCTTATGAGGTGATCTTCCTTTTGGTTACTTCCGGTGCGTTAAAACTCGAGTAATGGGTAGTGAAATCTAAACAGTAACAAAATTAGATCTACCGGAAGAAGTTAGTCCCGCATAACAAATTAAGATTTGAATTTTCTTTGAGGTGCCTACATTTATCATTCGAAAATGTTTTGAACATGATGTATTTGTTTAAAAAATATGTATTTATCATCCGAAAATGATTTTTATTTAAAATATATTAATTATAAATTTTAATTTTGGGTAATTGGAATTAAAACTACATTGGGGCAGCAGTTTCATAGAATGTGCCCCAGATCTTTTGAAAATTAAGCCAACATCAATCAACCATGATATTTAACTTGAGCTTTAAGTCCAGATTATATCAGACTCACAGTGAGCTCTAAGGTGAAGAGAATCTACCATTGGAGGCAATTAATGAGGCATCCTCCTCAGCTCTTTAAATTCATTAGGAGAAAGGAGTTTACGGATTATGAGAAGAATTTACAGATTTCAAAATACTTTTTATCTTAACTTACATGTATCGTTAGAGGGGAATTTTCCACAAATGCACAATATTTGCTATTTAACCAATAGAGTAACCCAATACTCAACGAGTCACAACCATGCCAATTCCTCCCTGCCTATTGCCTCTCTCCGCAACTCTTCACCCGATTTGGTTCCCTTAGATATCATAATATTTTTGCGTTTTAAGCGAATTGTTAATTTTTAATTTGAGTTAAAAAAACATTAAGCATAGTTTAGAAATAATTGCACCCACTCATGATTGAAAAGGGTTTTTTTTTTCAGTGGTGTGAGATATGCTACTTCATCATAATTAAATGTTGTTATATGCTAACAAAAATTATGATTTAGGCTATGGTTATTAATATTTTGATATTGAGTACATTATAATTACTGCAATTAATTTCTTTTAGAGTTGTTTCGGAATTCAGCCCAAAATTTATACTATTGATTACATAAATTTTCTTTTTTAAAATAAAATTGTTATATCCAATTATCCAAAGTTTTAAAAAATCATGTGATTATGCTTAATCGTCTATCTTTTGGATTATTTCGATTGTTTCAAAATATATATTTCCATTCATTAGAATAATTTACTTCAACTTGCATAAAAGTACTTTTATACCGCGTTCCTAAACGGGTACACTAACAATTTTTTTTTTATTGAGCTGTGATACTGGCTAGACCATTATCCTTCTTAGAGTTAAAAACAGGAGAGGCGTAATTCCTTGTCATATTCTTGGATATGTTTTCAGGGTCAACTTATACAGTTCTTCCAGTGGGATTTAACGAAGAGGGAATCATTCATTTAATTACAAAATGTTTCCGTTCCACTCTTTCTTGGATCACTAAATCTTCCTTATGATGTACGTTATCCTTTTTTATTAATCTACGAATTTGAAGATAGTTTTTACGGATTGAGATGGTTTTATTTTGGTTTACGTATATTTTATTGAGAAGAAGTTTTTCCCAAACATGCACATTATAGTTTTTCTATCGTTGTTTACTAGTCTAGATGTAGTAATAATTGATCATTATTCTTCATATGTATTTATCAATCTATTTTTTTTTTGTGGTCTTTGATGGTCCGTTTGGGAATGCAGTAGAGAAGTACTTTTATGTAAGTTAAGGTAAATACGTGAAAGAGATTATCTCATTTTAAAAAAAATACTGTTAAAAGTATTATTAACCTTACTCAACTCTTTCACAAACAGCCTAAATTTCCAAACAAGCAGATTACTTTTTTATGATGTACGATATCCTTTCTTATTAATCTAAACAGTGAAGGGCTTCATATTAAAAAAAAAGGGAGAATTACCCATAAGTCCCAAACAAGACATTTAATGAAGAAATGGTCCCAAATATTCTCACATTTATTCTCAGGTCCCATGGGACTTTTTTGTAATACATTGTAGTTATGAAATGTCTGAGATGCCCTTTGAGAGTTTTCCAAACTCTTCTTTTTTATTGTGGCCTCCAAATCCATTCGCCATTTGTTTCCGCTGGTCAAGAGAGACTGAGAGAAGGATAGAGAGGACTCCGCCGTGAGAATCGTCAGAATGGCCGTGTCAATCTGTCCTAGGGTTTTCTCATCCTTCGAGTGTGGTTCAGATCCCGATTTCTCTGCTGCTCCTAGGTTCGAGAAGCTCGGCCAAGGAAGATTCACCGCCCGCCTCAACGCTGCCGCCACTGGAATGGCTACATTCCATGGCCTCCCTTCCTTGATCCTGTGGTTCCTTCCCTACTTCCAAGGCCAACTTAGCACCAAGGCTCGAGGAATTGCTGTAACATTGGCGTGGCTCAAATCGTTGCTGCTTCATGGGCTAAGTAATGAGATTCTACTTAGGAAGCCCTTACTTTTGACCTCTGAAGTATGGACTGGGCATTTTGCTTAAGTGACTAAACTACGCGTCTATATTTGTGATCACCAAGAAATCATTTTTGAGGGAGCTGTGGCTATTGCAATCAGTAATTTTTTTAAGTTCCTCATCTGCCTTTCTCTTTCATATTAGTGGTATTGCTCCTACTATATTTGCAGGTCTTGTTTTGATGATTTACGATTCATTAAATGGCTTTTTTCTTTTAATTCTCTCATAAGAAACAACTAGCTTGCTTCTGTGTTCTTTTGTCGATTTGAGATGGGGCCGATCGGGGTGGCAAATTGAAGTACGATTTGTTTCTAGTGATGAAGTTAATGTATGGTTAATGACTTCTTTTGCTTGTACCTTCTTAGATGGCAATGCAAGAAGCAAACCCTGCCCCTGGTTTTGAAGTGGTTGGCAATGCCTTTGTAGAGCAATATTATCATGTTCTGCATCAATCCCCAAACTTGGTGCACAGATTTTATCAGGATTCAAGTTTCTTAAGTCAGCCATGGCAATGGAGTGATGATGATTGTGACAACTATGGAAGTAAGTTCAATAGGCTATGCATGTATATTTCGCCTGTAAATTTTTTTTTTTCAACCATCAAAGATGCAAATGACCTAAATGCTCTAAGGTCATTATTGAGGCTTCAGAATCAGATTTCATATGTCCAGAATTTTTTTTCACATATGTAGCATCATGCACTTCATCTCGGTATCTGCAGTGGAGTAGTAGGAGTTTTTTATTCTGAATTGGCTGACATATAGGGCTGTGTATTTGCCATCATGTGCTGAATTTATGTTTCAGCAATTGATGATATATAGCTATATATTGAGAGGAATATTCTCAAAAAATGGTAGTAGCATATTGAGAGTGCTAACATTTAACATAACCAAGCAAACTTTGGGAGGACAAAAATGTTGAAGGGATATAGCTTTTGGCCTTGAGCTTGTAAGTGGGGTATGAACAATGATACCTTATGCTTTTGCTGCTGTCATAAAAACAATTGGCATATTACTGCTTTTT
Source organism: Vachellia pachyceras (assembly GCA_025593235.1). NCBI lineage: Eukaryota > Viridiplantae > Streptophyta > Magnoliopsida > Fabales > Fabaceae > Vachellia > Vachellia pachyceras. The sequence continues at coordinate 791 of JANTPZ010090274.1, read as the reverse complement.
ATCTTCGTATTATATTTTCCTAGCATCATAATAAGTTGGGAAAGTTTTTAATCATCAATTCTTTACACTGATGATAGAAGAAATGTGTTAGTGCTTGCAGTCCAATTGGGAGACTAGCTCCCAATAGTTCAGAAAAGATTGATGGGGATGATTGATATTTGTTGCTTTAAACTAAAATGTAGTCATAGAAATTGTAATAATTTTGCTACTTTAAATTGTTCAAGACCTATAATTTGGCATACTCTCATTCCTCACACAGATGCGCATCACCTTAATAATAGGTAAATATATTCTCAATAACAGGTTACTCATCCGTCCATTTGCCTTGACGGTAAACACATGACAAATTCAGCTACTCCTTTTTAATTGTTCACTACTGCACTTCTTGTTGTCTCTTAAGTTGAAGCAACTTATATTTGAAGTGAGCAGGAGGGATAGTATTACATATCTTTAATCAATGTTTTTTCCACTACTGCACTTTTTTTTCTCTATCTATACTAGCTATTCAATTGTCTTTTTCCATCTTGTAAGTGAATGCTTGATTGTGAATAGAGATATGGACATATAGGGTGGTGTTGTTAACCAAATATACATGGTGACAGAGATAGTGTCATTTTCTTTTATAGCTGTATTTACTTGTGATACATTTTAACTTTACTAAATCCAGGGTCTACTTTAAAAGGGAGAAATGCCGATTTATATATCTCATTGTTGCAGGGCCTTGTTTGCATTTTAAGGACATGTCTCCTGGATCTTGATCTAAGTCCAAAAAGGGGAGCAAAGAATTCATG
>JANTPZ010090273.1:0-25317 GCA_025593235.1 Vachellia pachyceras | reverse complement strand
TGAAAAGAAGAATAAGGTCAATGGGGTTTTATCAACAAGAACATAATTATCGCCATCGCACACATGCTTGCTTTTGCAATTGAAGATTCTCACAGGATGAACATTTTTCTCATAATATTGTAGAATAAAAATTATTTAAAAACATTTAACCAAGGTGTTGATATTTAATTTTTTTTCAAATTGGAATTAAACCGAACCTCTGGACAAAAAACGTTGGCCCTTTAATTCACCACACAATTTCTCATATGCAAGTATTAAAAGGCAATTTAGAATGAGTCAGGATATTTAGATTTTGTAACAAACAAAACTTAGAAACAAAATTCATGCATCAAAATAAATAATGTTTGACATGTCTTGAAAGTTGCTAACAACATGAACTAATTAAACGGAAGCATGAACAGAATGCTAGCCAGAGACAGCTCATGGAAAAATTAGGAAATATATATGGAACACGACCCCTCTGGGGGGGGGAAGTTAAACTGAATGAGTTTTATAAAATCCCCTGGACCTTCAGAATATTTTTGGGTTGGACACATTACAAATATGAATCAACCAGAAGGAAATTAAAATGAAAGTATTCAACTAACCAACAGTGTTGATAAATGTAGTATAAGAAACTAGTTTCTCACAACAGTAAACGAAAGTTCAGATTTATATTAAAATATGTGCACACAAGCGCCTGACAAATCCTCAAACACAATCACTTCAAATTGAGGATATTTTTGCCTAGCAAAGAAAATGAAAATACTATCTAACCAATGAGGATTAAGTTTGGAAGAATAGATTAGTTTACCAGAACTTGATTAACCAAAGTTGAAATTCTTGCTAAATAGAACCACGGTAAACTCTAGCATATTTTATTTTTTACACCTTTATAAATAGGAATTGAATGAATATTGAATTTGTCTTCCCACTAAACCCTCCCTCCCTCTCTCGTAATTTCTTTCTATATGCTATCTTCTGTCTACCTGTCTTCTCCTTTTGCTTTCCCATGCACTGCTCTGCACCACTTGCAATTGAAAAATGGAAGAAAATTTACAGACATGTAATAACATTTTTATTAGACGATGTTGGTAAGCACTCTCGTACGCAAACAAATTAAATGCGATATTTTATAAATCAACGTTACTAATGACATCTACCAGCCACATATGTACTCCAAATATTTTGCGAAAAGATCGTCTATCACCATGAACAAAAATCGGGTGCAAAACACACAGTCATTTAAAAAGGGGCATAAAAATGCCCTGGCTGTTATTTCTCTGACGTTGACAGTGTGTTTAAAATTTTTGACCAAAACCTATCGCATGGCTAGTGAGGTGGTGATAGTAATTTGGAAAGTTTGACCCGACGTTTTCGCTGGCGTGGCACAGTTGGCTTGGGAAAATTGAAAAGAGAAGTGTAATATCCCAAATTTCGTGAATGGAAGCAAAGGCAAAACCGATAAATTACGAAAGGATTTAAGACCCATACAAAAGAAAAATACAAAGGAAAATACCTAAATAAGAAAGAGGATGATCGACTAAGTCCCTAGCCTTGAGAATTCCAAGTAAGAATGACCCAAGGGTAATATAGTCATTTGGCCTAAATGACAAGGGTAAAATGGTCAAATTTGACTAAAAAGGCTTATGACGTAAAATGTCATCAAATAATAAGGATATTTTGGTAATTTGGTCAAAAATCAACTAAAAAGTCAAGTTGACCAAAAAGTCAAAGTCAACCCAGCCCAAAAGTCAAAGTTGACCAAAAACTGTCAAAAGTCAACCAAGGGTGAGGTTGGAATTAAGAAAAAGTAGAAAAAGTGATGGCATTTTGGTAAATATGTGGAAAGTATAAAGAGTAATGGCATTTTCGTAGGATTTTTAGAGGATTAAAAGATTGAGAAATAATTATTCGAGGTAGCAGGAGTTCTCACATGTCGAAGACTTGAACTGAGAAAAGTTTAGTTGGGTTATAAAGTAATTAATAAAATTATTACCCAGTATCAGATGTGGGTAATTTTGAAGTACGGAGATCAACAGTGCCCGAAAGCCCCAAAAAGGATTTTCTTAGAAAATTAATTACGAAAAATCTGGAAAGAATTTTGAGGAATGGAAAAAGGCTCGAGTATCAAGGAAAACATAGAAATTTTCCATGCCCTTAAAGTTAAATTGGCCGCTGGAAGCACATTTTACTGTGTTGCACACAAATTAAGGAATCCTGACAAGTTACGAGGAAAACCCGGAGATGTTTTGGGCTAGGACATGATGCTACCTAGGTAAAGAGGCATAGGGAATGGTGCCACATGAGAGAGAAAGTCTCCAAAAAAGTAAAAAGATAGTTACCTGTGTAAAGGTTACTTTACTGAAATGCGTGCCACCGGATCATGTAACTGGACGGGCAGAGGCCCAGTCAGCCAAACCAAATCAAACCAAAAAGAGGAGTATGAAAAGTCACTTTTCAGCTAGCAATTCAAAGAGGACATGTGGCACAATCTACACCTAGTATTTCAAAACTTGGTCACCAAGAATCATTCCCTCCACACAACTTTTCAAGAGGCAATTTTAATTAGAAAATTCACACTCTCTCTCCCTCAAATCCCTCCCCCCTCTCCCTCTCTCATCTAATCAAATTTTCTCTCCTCTCCCAAGCCAAAAGCACCATTCTCAAGTAAGAAAGAAGAGAACCAAGCTCCCATAACACAAGGTAATGTGTTCTAGCAACCAAGCTTCATCTTTTTCAAGCTTTGCAACCTTCTACGACTTTTCTCTTGAGTTGCTCCTTGAATGAGCCTCTCTTTTGGGAAGAAGATGGCTAGGATTTCAAGAGTTTAAAATGGAAAAGAGAAGGTTTTAAAGGTAGAAAATGGTTGCAAGTTGTTTCTTGAGTAGTATGAACTTTGTTGTTGGTTAGTTTGTGTTATTGTAAAATTTTGGGAAGCTCAAGTTTATAAGGAGGTGCTGCCCAAATTTCTTTTGGTCTAAGGGAAGTAGATCAAAGCTAAGAAAATGGATTTTGGAAGTAAGGAAACACATGGTTTCATGAGTAAAGTTGAAAAACCCTTCATTTCCTTATTTTTGCTGTTTTCATCCAAGCTAAAGAAAAAAATAGAAAGGATGTGTTTTTGAGTATTTTGATGGCTCCATTGGCTTCAAAATGATGTTTTGTGTAGGTTAAAGCTAAGAGATGGATTTTAGAAGCCTTAAGGGCCATAAAAATCAAGTCTTGAACTTGTAGGACTCTTAGAAAACCCAAAGGGGGTTTTATGCGTGTTTGCAAGTTTTGTTGCATCTTGGTGATGACATATTTATATGGATGTTATGCCATGATTTTTAGGGTTTTAAGATCTCCAAGAAGCATACTTGGAAGAGATCCAAGAGCACTCTTGAAGTGGGGTAAAAGAAAGCAAAGAAAAGGTAGCAAAACCTACTAATTTCCTTTTATGTTTATGAAAATGAGTTGTGAATGTTACATGAACTTTTATGATGATTAAAGTACATGATTTGTGTATGAAATGTGACTTTTGTGCTATGGCCATGTGCATATTAAAGTGAAATTTGATGTGTCGTATGTTTATATGTTCATACACATACTTTAGAGTTATGTATGCATATTCACAATACCTTGATTATGTGGTTTTGCTATTGGGATTCCCAAATCTCATTCCCCCTAACTAACCATGTAGGTGGAAGCACAAGCAAAGGTAAGGAAAAAGTTATTGATGCATGAAGAAGTTGCTCCTTGCTTGCATGGTTTTTGTGTAAATATTGAGTTGCCAACTCTCTCTTGATGTTGTTGATGTTGTGTTGTAACTTTAAACCTCTACATGTGATAAGGCATGATGAAAATGGACTAAAACTAACAAGGAATGTTAAGGGAATGGCCATTCATGATAAAGAAGAGTTAATGAACCAAAAAAGAGGTTTCGGTGAATTTTAACAAAAAATTGGTTTTCAAAGTTAAGGGGGTTCCAAAGGCCCTGAAAAATGCATCTACTTCACGTGGTAAGGAAAAATAGCAAACGAGCTCCAAATGAGCTAAAACTTTTCAGTCAGAAACTTCACATCCTGAGCTTTAACAAGACTTAAAGTTTGCAAAATTTGGATGTGTATTTTGAGAGATATGAATTTCCAAATTTAAGGTAAAAACTGGAAAAACTGGAATTGACAATTAGACAGAAAATATTTTTGGAATAAACTAATTCAAATGGGCAAGTTTTAGGGCCAATGAGTTTTTTCCCCTATAGGTCACTTAATAAGCTAAATTTAGAAATTGGAACCACTCCATTTTGATTTTTCTAAAATTAATTATGATTTTTCAAAGTTGGGCCAGAAATCTGAAAAAAGGACCCGTGAACAATAACAACGTTTTTTTTACTCTTTTGAAAATCCAAGTTCACAATTTTGGGTCAAATTTAATATCTAAGGCACAAGAGTGATTCAAAAGTGATCTTTTATGAAAATATAGGGGAAAATAGGAGGTGTTACAAGAAGCAACAAGTCACCTAGCTCATTATCATTCTTACCTGCCACATTGCCGGTGGAAAGAGAGAGACGCAATCAAGGTGGAAACAAGCGGAAGAACTTGTGGATTCAGGTGTAGAGTCTCAAGGAAAAGAATAGAGATGAAGCAGTCGGAGAGGGAAAAATAACTCATACGGATTTTGCAGAAGCAAGGAGTGGAGAGTGGTTGACGGATGAACACTGGAGCCAATCCTGGGTTTGGTCACTGATGTAAGCCTCCCAACAATTCGTTCATAAGCCGCACAAATGGACACAGATCCATTGTCCCCTGTTCTTCTACTTCTTCGTAAGAAACTAGTGATTATTCATATTTAGGATGAAGAGGAATTGAGAGAGAGAGAGAAATTGGGGAATGGAGATGGTGTTAGGAAATAGCCTCTGGAATATTTACGTAATTATATCGAATGTAACAATATAACAGAATTCACTCTCTCTCTCTCTCTTGTAATTCACGTGCCACTACTATATCATCATTTTCTGTTATAACAGATTCTCCTAGTCACTATTCTTGTATCAGCTATATAAATGGAAATAATACTGAGCTTTGTTCATTTTGGTCAATAGTACTCAATTAATTCTCTAGTGTCAAGCTTTTCTATCTTGATATCAGGGCAAGTATCACCATGTCGGTGTCGTCAACGGCTGAAAGCACTGGTGCCACTTCTTCTCCAGTTCCACACACATATACTCTATTAAACTCCTCTAGTCAAACTGCTGCTATCAAGTTGGATCGCAGCAACTTCCTCATCTGGGAATCAATCGTGCTTCCCCTAATTGAAGGCAATCAGTTAGAGACTCACATCAATGTCACGGTGAGTGCTCCTGCACGTTTTCTCACTGATGGTACTACTGCTAATCCAGTGTTTGCTGCTTGGTACTCTGTGGATCGACTTCTCGTGGGATGGTTACGCAACACCATGACTCAAGAGGTTGCAGCTCAGCTTCTGCACTGCAAGACGGCTGAAGATCTTTGGACAGCCGCCAAAGAATTAACACGTGCTGCTACGAAGGCTCATGTTATGGATATAAAAAATGAACTCCACCAAACCAGAAAGAATACTCTCAAGATGGATGAGTATCTCACTAAAATGAAGACATTAGCTGACGAACTCACACTGGCTGGATCACTTGTTGTAGGAGAAGACCTTATTCTGCATATACTGAATAGCTTGGATGCCAAATACAATGCCATTGTAGTCAAACTCTTAGACAAAGCAGGACTCACCTGGGTAGAAGCTCAAGCTGCCTTTCTCGCCTTTGAAAGTCGTATTGACCAACTTTCTCATTTTTCCTCTCTCTTTATCCAACTATCGGCAAATATTACCCAAACAACTAATGTTAATTGTTCTAATTCAACATGCCATATAGACATCGGTTCGGGATGTCCTATCTGGAGAGGAAATCGCTCTCATGGTGGAAGAAGTCGTGGACATCGTGGAAACATGTAGGGACGTGACAGTAGATTCTGCCACTATTGTAATCGTTTTGGTTACATTGCTGCTAACTGCTACCAACGACCTTCAGACCTTGGTCATACTCAGCCCATAGTAACTTCAATCCTCAAGTTCACTATGCTAATTCCCATTCTGTTTCAGATTCTGCATGGTATATGGATAGTGGTGCCAACTATCATGTGACACCACATTCAGATCATCTGGACTATATCAATCCCATTGGTAAGTTGACACTATCTACATGCACTGCTCAGAGAACCCCAGTCAAGGGTATCAGTCATGTTTCCATTCCTTGTTCCACCTCTCAGTTATACCTTAAGGATGTTTTATATGTTCCCACTGCCGACAAAAATTTAATGAGTGTCAAATAAACTTGTAAGAGACAATCAAGTTCTTGTTTCATTCACTGACCATGGTTGCCAATGTACGGACCATCACACCAAGGACTATATCCAATGCAAAACACTACGAAAAAGGGACCCAAAGCTTATGCAGAACAATATTTCTTACTAAGACCCGAGGTGCATGCTGCACAATGCAATTCATGAAGCCCTATGATTCTGAAATCTGTTTATGGAGAAATGTAATGTGAAGTTTGAAATTAATGAAAAAAATATTTGTGAAGCTTGTCAATATGGCAAATCAAATTATTTACCATTTTCCCTTTCTGATTCACATATATCACATCCCCTTGAACTGATACACACCGATCTGTGGGGGCCCTCTCCAATCCATTCCTCAGGTGGTCACAAATATTACATACTGTTTGTTGATGACTTCAGTCATTATTCTTGGCTTTATCCACTTAAACACAAGGGTGTGGCTATCCATGCTTTCAAAATTTTTCAAGCACAAGTTGAGAATCAGTTCACCTCTAAGATCAAGGCCATTCAATGTGATAATGGTGCTGAGTTCAAACCAATAATGTCTCTTGCACAAGCAAGTGGGATCAAATGCATTTCACATGTCCATACACCTCATCACAAAATGGACGAGCAGAGAGGAAGCACAGACATGTAGTTGAGATAGGATTGACTTTGCTTGCTCAAGCAAGTATGCCTTTATCATTTTGGGTTGAAGCCTTTCAAATGGTTGTTTTTCTCATTATTAGATTACCCACACCTGTTTTGATAAATTCAACTCCACTATTTAGACTCCTTCAAAAGGAACCTGACTACAAATAACTTTATCCTTTTGGGTGTGCTTGCTACCCCTGTCTAAAGCCATTTAACTCTCACAAGTTTCAATTTCATAGTAAAATATGTGTGTATATGGGTATTGAACCTTAGCATAAAGGTCACAGATGTCTTAGCCCCTCTAAAAAAATATTTGTATCTCGGCATGTGGTATTTGACACATCTGTTTTCCCATTTGCTTCAAGTTTTGCTTCTTGCAATACAGGTCAAGCAAGAGAGTCGATAACGTTTCCAACAATTATAAAATCTGTACCAATCATGAATTGTAGTCATGGCACAGATTCTTCTACTAACAGGAGATTAACAGTTAATGAGAGAATCATCATTCCCTTAGCTCCTAAAACAGCAGCACCTGAATTGTTGAACAATTCCCCAACGGCAGAAGAGAGGTCAACAGAACAAGACAGTGGTAGCAGATCTGACTCTAATCCCCAGACTACGAATGTACATCCTATGATTACTAGAGTTAAGGATGGAATAACAAAGCCTAAACATCCGTTTGTTGGACTATCACAAGCAGAAGCAAGTGTTCAGACAACTGCAGTAGCTGAGCCACAAGGTGTGCATGAAGCTCTCCAAATCAACCATTGGCGTCAAGCAATGGCAGATGAGTTTCATGCTCTTCAAAAAAATCACACCTGGAAGCTAGTTCCCTCCAATGGTCAGAAGGTAATAGACTGCAAATGGGTATTTAAGACCAAGCTCAAAGTAGAATCATCTATTCTCAAACATAAGGCCAGACTTGTAGCCAAAGGATTTCAACAAGTACCAGGGGTGGATTTTGGCAAAACCTTTAGTCCTGTTATAAAGGCTACCACCATCAAAATAATCTTGACGATGGCAGTGAGATTCAATTGGCCCATCAAACAACTAGATGTGAATAATGCATTTCTAAATGGGTTTCTATAAGAAGAATTGTACATGAGGCAGCCGAAGGGGTTCATTGATCCACAAAGACCTCATCATGTCTGCTAGCTAATCAAAGCTATTTATGGACTTAAACAAGCCCCTAGGGCTTTGTTTGAGAGGCTCCGTGTGACTCTACTTCGATAGGGATTTCAAAAGCGACATGTCTTTCTTCATTCTGCATCAAACACAGTTGAAGGTATATGTGTTGATATATGTTGATGACATATTAGTGACAGGAAATAGCTCAGGGTATATCACAAAGTTTGTTGAAAAATTAAATTCGTATCTTTTGCGAAAAGATTTGGGTCCATTGTACTATTTTCTAGGGTTAGAAATCCAAAGAGACAATTCTGGTATTTATCTTGATCAAACGAAATACATTGTGGATCTCTTGAAGAAATTTGGCATGTTGGAGTGTGCACCAGCCTCAACTCCTATGATCATTGGTCGAAAGTTCTCAGTATCTGATGGAAAACTGATGGAGAACCCCATTATCTATCGCCAAGCCATTGGTTCTTTAGAATACTTAACTACTATTCGACCGGATATTGCTTTTCCAATCAACAAACTGGGTCAATTCCTCTCTCAGCCAAGAGAACCTCATTTTCAAGCAGTCAAATGAATTTTTCGTTATTTGAAAGGAACAATTATCTCGGATTGCACCTGAAACCTTTCAGGTCTCTTCATCTAACTGCATACATCGATGCTAATTGGGCAACGGATGAAGACGACAGGCGCTCAATAGGGGGAGTTTGTGTATATTTTGGAGGAACATTGGTTATATGGTCATCTAGGAAACAAAGAATGGTCTCAAGGTCCAGTACTGAGTCTGAGTATGGGGTTCTCGCAGATGGAGTAGCTAAAATAAAGTGGCTCAGCTCACTGATAACTAAACTTGGTCTACATCTTCGATGGCCATCAATAATTTGGTGCGACAACATAAGTGCTAAAGCACTAGCAACCAACCCTGTTCAACATTCCAGGAGTAAGACATTGACATTCACTTCATTCGTGATTTAATCCATGCTGGTTATATACACATGAGATATGTACCCTCTGATCATCAGATAGTAGACCTTCTCACAAAGGTGTTGATACTGCGGTGTTTTCAGGTGTTCAGAAACAAACTCGGAATGCTTGCAGCACCCTCTTGTTTGAGGGGGAGCGTTAGGAAATAGCCTTTGGGATATTTACGTAACTATGTCCGTTGTAACAATATAACATAATTCACTCACTCTCTCTCTCGTATTTCACGTGCCACCTGTATCATCATTTATTGTTATAATAGATTCTCGTAGTCACTATTCTTGTATCAGCTATATAAATGGAAATAATACTGAGCTTTGTTCATTATGCTCAGTAGTACTCAATTCATTCTCTAGTGTCAAGCTTTTCTATCTGATGGCAAGAACAGAGCGCATCGAAAACATCCAACTTTATGGACTGAAATGGGTGTCAGCTAGAAAGATAAAAACGATTCGACGAGTCGTGATTCTCTCTCCTCCTTGTTGGCGCTTGGGCGGTTTTGTTTTCCCTAATTTTTCTTATTTCCTTTCCCCAGAAAATGACAGGGTGACATGATACGGTGATCCATGCATATGGTGGTAGATTTGTATGGAGTCGTAACTCATCGGGAGCATATGGGCAGGGTGAGAACCAAGAAGGGAGAGAGGAGAGCGCTCATCAAATAGAGGGGCAGGGTATGGCACTTCGTGAACCTACAAATGAAAAAGCAATGGAAGTGTTATTTTTCTCCATTTTGAGAAGTTTATATGCATTTTTACGTCTAACTTTATTTTCGATGTTAGATATTTTTTAGAAAATATAATGGATATTTTTACACATTTACCTTAGTATTATTTTCCTTTGAAATTCTATAAGCATATTTCACCATAAATTCCCTATTCCCACATCCATCCCAATGCACCATCGTCTTCCAAACCGGTGGAGGTGGAACTTTTAATATATGCTTCTGATATTTAATGTAAGATTTGTTTAAATAATTTGATTACATTAAGAAAGTTAGTTAATTAATTAATATATTTTATATTTTTAAAATACTTAGTTAATTAGTTAATATATTATATATTTTTAAAATACCCCAATAATCTTCCTTAATTCCCACACTCTCTTTTATTTAATTATTGTTAATTGAGAATCGGTATAGGGTAATTCAATAATTCATTCGCGATCTTTTACTATATATACTCAAGCCGAATTTTGTAGAACTCCTTTTGATCCTAAGCACAGTGGCCTGGCTGAATATATATTCATTTGGGCCGATAGGTAGTATATATAGACACCAAATCTCTTATAAAATTAAATTGAAGTATTTGAAGTTGAACAATCTGAGAATTGGATAAAAGCAAAAATATGATTTTCTTTAGTTTGTTATTGGCATCATTATATATAAAATTAACTTAATTTCATGTAAGCATGTCGTGTTACCTAAATTTTTTTTCAAAAAAAAAACTACGCAGTTTGAAGGCATCTTTCACACCCTTGACATGACTAAAAAAATTGAAAACTTGTGACAAATTTGTGATCGAAAATTTTAAGGAATATTTTGTCTATTATTTGTTTGGGCATCAATATAATTTCACATGAGTAGTTACATCTTATTTTTTGCGCTGAAAACATGGCGTGTCCTTATATTTTATACCTTGAAGCATGCAGCTAGATTGGTTACTCTCAGGGAAGGGTGGACACGGACTTAAGAAGGCTGGAACTGAAGGAGAAGAAAGTATTGAAATTTTTATAATTTAGAGAAGTTTATTGCTATTGATTAAGCCTGATATGGCTGTGTGTTATATACATATATCTGTAAATATATAACGAAGTTATGGGATTTTAATGGGCCGCTAAAAATGGAAATCGGAATCCTCTCAGGACTATAATTGATTGCCATTCACAAGGAACGGCCAATAGTGGATTATAATTTATAGCATTCAATTTATGTTGAAAGGTTGCTGAGTAGCATAAACGTAAGGAATTAGTTAAGTTAACCCAAAAGCCTGAGGATCAAGATCTAGCTTGATGAGATTACTAAACACAGCTTAGACGGAAGTGATTTTAAAAATTTAAAAGTTTTTCAGAAAACCTCATTGCATCTGTAGAAGGAAAAACTTTTCATAAAGGGGCATTTCAACACTTAGGGTCCATCTGGGAGCAAGTCCTCAACTTTGTCGTTGAACGGGTAATTATAAAAAGGGTGCTACATATTATCTAATATTATCTAAACAAGCAGTGTATAATTAAATTTCTCTCTTTCTGAAAAAAAAATGAGCTTATCTCATGTCATTTTCCAGCAAGTATGTCCCGTCATTTTCTAATATTATCATTACATCTTTAGGACAACATTTATATGTTAGGTCACCGTTAAAGATCTAGAAACAAATAAAAAGGGCAGCTAAATGGGAGTTCGGTATTGTTTAGGACAATGGAAGTTAGGTAATTAAAGACTAAAAAAATTGTGCTCAGTTCGTTATAAATTGATCATTTTAAATATTACACATTTTTAACTGGGGCAAATTTCACTTAAGGATCACTTTATCAAATTAGCATCCAGTAGCTCCAAATAATTCTAATTTTTTTTGCTAGGTCTTGGGGCTAAATACAATTAAATTCTGTGGTTATCTAAAGATAACGATGCCTTAGCTATTTTTTTAAAAAAGGGGTCAATCGTGATAATGCATGCACAGATTAGCGGTAGAAACTACTCTGTTAATATGATTTACAATTGACAATGTAAACATGTGAGAGGAATGCTATCTCAATTTACGTGAACGTGTTTTTATAACGACATCTCAATCAGGACTATATATAGAAGATCCCGTATAATAATCTGGTCACCGTAGAATAACTTAGCAAAGAATTGAACCCATGATCCTGTGGCACATCAAAAGGATGATGGTCACCAAGCCACAGGTGGATCTTCAACTTCAGTTTCTTGGTTACGGTGGTTCGTCGACGAGGAAGAGGTGGGGTGAGGGGCAATTTTGTCTGAAAAATATCAATCCCAAAACTGTTTTCTGATACCATGAGGGTGGTGGTACCTGGAATCCCATGAATGATGGTATTGGGCAATCCCAATATTGTTGAAGTCTTCGTACCAAATGTCGCAAAACGAGGAACGCCAGTTTCAACCTCCCAAATAAGTACCTCATACCCAACAAGGCAATAATACAAAAGAAGATATAGTTAAAAAAAAATGCAAGTGTCCTCTGAATGAGCAAGTGAAATAATGGGATCATCAACGAAAATGAGTCGATTAACGAGAAACATATGAAAAATAGCGAACCACGTTTTAGATCTTGATGGAAACAAATTAGCAAGTGTCAAGGTCTATATGAACAACTGGAATAAGAAGATTAACGAAGAAAGTTAGGACATTAATGAGAAACAAAAGAGAATTAACATTGAAGATTATGTAATTAATTAACACCAAAACCTAATTGTTAAATTTTAAGCATAATTTTCGGCATTTAAAAACACAGCCACTATTCAAATTCATTGAATTAACATTTTTTGTTACTGAGACTAACCATATTAATATCAACAGACTAAAACTAAACTTTATAAATTTAAGGGGTTAAATTGAAATTTAATGTAAAGTTAGAAGATCAGACATATACTTTAGCATAAATTATAAATTATTCCAAGTTTGGTAGCACCCATACAATTAACTCTGAGCAGTACTATGTTTTTGCCCAATATTGCATCCTGATTTCTTGTTCAGGAAAAAATATATTAAAAAGGAAAAAACTTTTGGGCAGGGTGAATTTGCAAATGTATATACCTATTCAACAACTAGCAATAACAAATAAATAACAAGTATTGTTTGGTGCGTCCATTAAAAAAAAAGTGCCTGCCATGATGTTGGAGATGGCTATATATAAAACCCCAAGGTGGCAAGAATGATGATCAGCAAGAGGAAGCTAGGCAATATCAATCAACAATGATGATGGTGAATATATTAAAATTAGTGTTCATATTTGGTTTGGCCTTAGGTTTCTACCACTCCATCGCCGAAAATACAAACCTCCAGTATTTGCCTTCATCATACAACACGAACAATACAGACCAGCCTACGAGTTCCCTCCAACGCGGTCCAGGATTCGATTACTTTTTGTTCGTCTTGCAATGGGCAGCAGCTTTCTGCAATATTGAACGAAATAAGAGGATGCCCAGAGACTGCAATCCATATCCTCTGCTGCCACAACACACAGATAAGTTCACCGTTCATGGACTTTGGCCTCAGTTGGATGGCGCCGTGTCTCCGTTGTTCTGTTCTCCAGCGCAGTCTATGACATATAATGATGTAAATTCTCTCTTTCACTCTCATATTACTGATATATATATATATATATATTACTTTATTGTGTCCCAATTAATATATTCACGTATATGCAGCTCATTGCAGTGAAGAAAGATCTGCTTGATTACTGGCCGGATTTGTTTGATGCTAAAAACTTGCCGAGCCCGCCGAATTTTTGGACAAGGGAGTGGAACAAGCACGGGAAATGCTCTTCGAACACGTTCAGTCCACAACAGTATCTCAAAATAACTCTTGATCTTGCAAAGCTTTATGCTAAACCCATCTTTGATGAACTTAAGAAAGAAGGTAAGGGAAGGCCGGGGATATTGGTTCAGTTTAATTGTAAACCTAACACAAGTATTTTTAATTTGTGACTCTTTTTGGATCGCATGATGAAATAATTATTTATGATTGAAAACTAACTAACTGGGTTTTTAGGAATCAACCCAGATGGATCTACTCCACATTATGCCAGAGACGTAGGAGCAGCTATTAAGAAAATCACGAATCGTGAACCAATGCTAAACATACAATTAAATCGTCTAGGTGATCATCTGCTTCTTGAGATTACACTGTGTGTCGTTAAAGATGGGAAAACACTCTTCGATTGCGACCCTGACCTCCTATTTGCAGCTCCTTGATATATAAACTAGTACGTCATAAATGAATTATCCATGTTCCAATTAATTACCACCATATTTATTATTTTTGTTATTGTATCAATAGCTAGCGTTTGAATTCTGAATCTTGCTTCATTTTTTCCCCTAACAGGTTGGAAGCAGCCATCTTATTCGCAAGTCCTAATGAGGGTTTGGTTTTTGTAATAAAGTGTCTATATTAGGAGTTGTGAGTGCCCCTAGTCTGTAAATAAAGGGTTGCGAGTGCCGTGGTCTATAAATAAAGGGTTGTAAGGATGGCTTATTATATGAGTATGGATAATAAGACTTGCTTTCTCTCTTTATTCTTTCCTCTTCCTGCTTCTTTTGTACAACAGCCTATTATATGTCTTCCCCATGTCCACAAGATTTTGTATTTGGTGTAGAATATTATTATAAGTATGTCTAATTCAGATTCAACGCGTTATAATATCAAGAATTTTGTATTGGAAATAGCAAGTCTAAAATGCCATTTCTTAAGTTTTGAAATTGATTTACCATGAGATAAAGTTTTATAGAGAGAGAGAGCGCACTTTTATCAAATTCCTCGTCTGTTTGTATGCATTTTATGGAAAGGGTGAAAGCCCTAGAATACACAGAAGAGTGACACGTATGAATATTACACTGTACACAATAGAATAATCCAGAGTAAATGTTAAGCCCCCACGCCACGTCTGATAAAATTAAAATTTTGCCGTCAATTAAATTGCAGTGACCTTGTAATATTCTACTACATAATAAATTATATACATATATATAAATATTTGCATTTTATTTCATATATAATAAATATATTATTGATAAAAGCAATTCTTACAAATTTACAATTATTTCATGAGTTTGTTTAAACTTGCGACTTTGATAAATTGCCTACAAGTGAAGACTGGAGATTGAGTCGGAATAAGGAAAAGAATGAAGAAGCAAAGGTTAGCTATTTCAATAAAATAAGATTTGTTTGTGGTCTCTTGAAAAAGACCTGGGAACTTCAGAGAAGCAAGGAATATGCAGATAATGAGATATATAATTATTAAACCGCACTACATGTCACCCATTCTGTGAAGGTGAAACAGATACACGATTATAATATTTTTCTCGGGGATTTTTCTTAATTCAGAATTTTTTTAAAAATTGGTATTTCAGCTGGATTGAGATGTGTCTTCATTAATTCAGAATCTGAACTTTTGGGAACAAAAAAAATTGATAGAACTCATGCTAATGTCTGTCCTTGAAATTAGAGCGAGGCCTCGGGATTCCACTAGGAGTTACAGTAATCAGCACTATAACACATGGAAACAAAGAAAAAGAATTATGATTTTTTAACTTGATGGGAGGTGATTCCGGAAAGAGTTATAAAATCTTTCAACACTTTAACTAATAACCAATTAATATATATTAAAAAATTAATGAAACTGATTATTCATAACAAACTGTGTTAGTTTCTTTTAAATATTTGCTTTACAAGTTACCCTCGTTTCATATGTGCAATCACTAAATTGATTTCTTTCATATCACAAATTTATTAGTCAACATGCTCTTTGCCGTTTTAGGACATTTGTGTGCAAATTACTGTGTCTTTCGGAACATGGGCCTCCCCAACATTGCTCTAATGACATCGGACTGTCGATCTGCGTCATCAATAGAGTATTTTTCTTTGGAAAATCGCAATTTTTTGTATATAAATATCAAAGTATTACTTATTTTATGTAAAATATAATGATCGATAGAGAACAAAAAAAATTGAGAACTTGAGGCATTAAAAGGCCATTAGAAAACATTAGAGAGTGGGGCATGGCAGCCCCTTGTCCAAATGCAAAAATGTAGGGCTGTTACTGTCATGTGTAACGCGGTTAACTCCAGGTCTAAGTCCTTCTCCGGTCATCTTGCCCAGTCAGCATGTCCAATATTACATTCTAATTTTTGTTCAAGGAAAAACATCATAAAAAATGCCAGCACATGCATGATGTTGAAGATGGCTATATATATATATATATATATATAACCCCAAGGAAACACGAATGATGATTTATCAGCAAGAGGAAGCCAGGCAATATCAAACATGACGATGATGACGAGTAGCTTAAAACTACGTCCTGTTTGGTACATGGAATTTTTTTATGGAATTGGAAGTTAAAATGGAAGTGGAAGTGGAACTAGAAATGGAAATGAATTTTGAATCATGTTTGTTAGGTTGGAAGAGGTAAGATATAATTTTTAATTAAAACATGTATTTATAATGCAAAATACCAAAATGCCCTTGTACCAAAAAAAAATCAACCACCCACATATCTATAGCCACAGCACAGGCATCCACATCACCAAAAAAAACTCTTTGAGTCACGCATCCACAGCCAACATCAACCACCATTGTTGCATCATACTCCATTTTACATATCCAAATCTAGATCGAAACCATCCAAACATCGTTGCAAATCGAGGTAGGCCATCACACACAGTTCCACACCCTGTAGGTCGTCTCCGTCTTTGGTGTAGCCAACCGTGTTGCAAATCTAAAGTCGACAATGGCAAGCTTAACGGAGAGGGCCGCGGTTGTGAGCATGGAAGTATTGTTTTTCCTATCCTGAATTTCTCCGTTACTCCATTGCCACCAGAGAAACAAATCAAAGAGATCTCATCAATATGAGGAAGGATGGAGGAGGAGGAGGAGGAGGAGGAGGAGGAGATGGTGGCTTGGATGGCAAAGCAGCTTTGATCTCAACGAGGTCGATAGTGGTGGTGAAGGTTGAGGAAGGAAAGGCGATGGGAGGAACAAGAGGACAGCTGCATCAGAAAGAGAAAGAAGGGTATAATTATCAATATATTAAATTTTGATGGGTATAATAGTAATATGAATTTGGGTTCTATGAAACTGACTCAGTTCCATGGGGTTGTGCCAAGAATTCCATCATTTTGATGGAATTGGGTTCCACATGGAACCAAGATCCATTGTACCAAACATAGCTATTTTTCAATTTCAAATCCAATTCCATTTCTTAGGTTTAGTTCCATGATAACAAACGTGACATTAGTGTTAATATTTGGTGTGGCCTTAGGTTTCTATCACTCCAGCGCCACAAATACAAACCAGCTTTGGTCTCCAACAATACCAATAACTCAGACTAACACTTCCTAGTGCCCTCCAACTCAAACCAGGATTCGATTATTTTGTGTTCGTCTTGCAATGGCCATTCGCTTTCTGCAATATCCCAATGCCGTCCGTATCCTCTGCTTCCACAACACAAATATAAGTTTACCGTTCATGGACTTTGGCCTCAATTGGATGGTGCCGTGTCTCCATTATTCTGTTCACCTGCGCAGTCTGACATATAATGATGTAAACTCTCTCTTTCACTCCCATATTAATCTCATATATATATATATATATATATATTACTTTCTTGTGTTCCCAATTCTCAAAATAACTCTTGATCTTGCAAAGAAGTATGCTAAACCCATCTTTGATGAACTTAAGAAACAAGGTAAGGGAAGGCCGGGCCAATTGGTTCAGTACTTAATTGGAAACCTAACTCCAATGTTTCATTTGTGACCTTTTTTTGGCTCGCATGATGAAATGATCATTTATTATTGGAAAGTAACTAAATAATTTCATTCAATTTGTTTTAGGAATAAACCCAGATGGATCTATTCCACATTATGTGCCGCAGTCATATGAGCAGCAGTTAAGAAAATCACAAAACGTGAACCAACGCTAAGCATACAATTGAATGATCTAGGTGAACATCTGCTTCTTGAGATTCGCCTTTGTGTCCAAAGTGATGGGAAAATTGTGACCCTGATTGCCTAGCTCCTTAATATATTAACCTTTGTCACATGTGCAAGTCATCAAATTTTCATGTTTCAATTGCTTACTACGCTTTTTATTTTTATTGTGATATCAATTGCTAGCGTTTGAATTCTGAATCTTATTCATTTTTCTCCTATAACAGGTTGGACGCAGCCAAGTTCTTCATTCACAACTGCATGAACACGCTTGTTTCTGAAGCTTGATGTGTACCATTTTATTCACAAGTCATGAGTGTTTGATTCCTGTGATAAAGTATCTATGCATGATATGAAATTACTCCCCCTTGTCCATAAACGGGGGTTTACATTTAAGGCCAAATAGTGTGTAATAAATATAATTAAGGTGTCTAAGTTAGGGGTTGTCCGTGCCTTAGTCTGCAAATAATGGGTTGGGTAGTCGTGAAGATGGCATGTGAATATGAATAATAAGACTTGGTTTCTGTCCTCTATTTTTACTCTTTCCTCGTCTCCTCTCTCTCTTCTCTTATTCTTTCCTCTTGCTACTTATTTTAATGTCTTCGCGCACCACATGATTTTGGTTGGGTGGTATCAATTTGGTATAGAATATAAATATAAGGATTTATAAATCAAATTCAACAATATCAATAATCTTTTATTGAAAAGAATATCAACATTAGTTTAAAATTTTCTTAAGCTTTAAAATTAGTTTACCATGATGGAAGCATATATAAGTATATGTTTTTCCATGCTTCATGTTGTTCGTAAATGGTATGATTTGTTGTGAGGTATTACTCTGTGTGGCTTGTTTTGCATGCATAGTTGTAAACTTTTGTTTTTTTGTGTGTGTATGTGATGAAAATGGTTTCAATTAAGATTCCCAAGAATCTCATTCATTTTCCCATGTATCAACCTAGGAGCAGGCTCAACTAAGGCGAGGGTAAGCTTGGGAAGGAATAGACAAGATGGAAGCTTAATGAAGTTATATTAATTAATATGTTGTTAGTTGTTAAAATTTAATGGCTTTTGTATCTCTAATTAAATTATGTAATTTCTTCTGGACTCATTTTAGTGTATGGTTCACAGTAAGGCAACTTTAGTGATCAATTGGATTGCAGAAACTTCATTACATAGACCTTGCTTGGTGCTTTGGTCTCCTTTACTAAGATTTATATTTTTATCTTCGTAGTCTTACTAGTATTTATTGCCCAAACTAGCGCTAGACTTGGAGACGATAGACAGACGAATCCATAGGCATGCTCTATGTTAAACAGCAAGACTGTAAATTGCATATGAAATGATGCAGTAACAGTATTTAGTAGCCGATAGGCAACACATGGCTATAGGGTCTCTGCTCAAATGTGTTGATGTGTACTGTGTATGTAAAAAGTTTGATGAGTTCACCGCTTATAAATAATGATCCTTCTGTGTTTTTATGCAATACGAGATAAATATATAAGAAAAGTTTATTCTTGGCTTACGTGAAATTTTTTTAGTTTATACTTCCAGTTTGCCGATCACAGATAGAGCTTCATCTTTTATCTTTTGAATTTTTAATCTTTTTGTTTTTGGATTTTGTGAATAAGCTGATCTGGCCTATCCTGTCAATATTGGTTGATTTTCCTATCATTGCCGGATGAGGGTGCTCATCACTGTGATCAACCTAGTAACTTTGCATTGTCCAGATTTGATCTGAATGCTTCATATTTGATTTCTTTATTTTTTTAAAAAAACTTATTTTAATGCGTATAAAATCTAAAATAAAATTGATCTATTAACTATCATATTTGTTTAACAATGATTTTTTAATTAAACATTACTAGTTTAAAACATAATTATCTGGACCGTCAAAAATCAGACATGGCCGATCAAAATATAATGGGATGGGGGTAACTTATTAAAGTGATGAGCACCCTAACTAACTCCATCATTATCTTAGTTATGGTACTCCTTTCTTCATACTTCAGTAATAAGTTTAGTGAAAATCTTAAATGGAACATTAATAAATAATAATGTTAAAAGATCAATTATAGATTAAGTATAATGATTATTGAGGGGTAAATTAATAAACAAGATTTATTTTAATATGATTTTTAATTGAAAAGGTATACTTCAATAATCTTTTTAGAATATTCTTTAATGATGGTTCCTAATTATTTGAATAAAAATACGTTTTCAAAATGGAAGGAAGGTCTGTGCAATTAAGATAAAACATAAAGATGATTAGAGAATCTTACTCTTGTTTTTATAATCCTTTGTCAGTGTTCAGTGGTTAAAAAAAAAAAAGTCCCATCCACGCACGCACTAAAGCATCACCAATAATTGCCAAGGTGCTTTCGAATCCAGTCACATGCACCAAATCTTCAGTATTCAAAATTCTAAATTAGATTTAAACAGTAGAGATTAATTTAATTTTTTTATTTAAAGAAATTATTTTAATGAGTAAATAATTAAAAAATATAATTTTGTAATTTTTATTTCTCAGACGGATGATTTTCTTATAAAATGTAAGAAATTTGGATAGCATAAGGGAATGGTATAACAAAAAATTAGGAATGAAGCAAGATAGCATTCCCATTCAAATTTTTGTTGTCACAATACTTTATACATTCCCTTTAAATATATGCCTCCAACTATTAAATTATAATGTTACGATTACAATGTTATAAAGAATAATAACTATCACAAACTCCTCTCAGATAATGCAATTTACTGTAAATGTAAGAAGTTTTGGATATTTAGAGAAAAATAACTATACAAAGCATTGATAGAGTTTGGTGTTACGCATATCCACTCATATAACAATATAATATTCATAATTCTTTTTATTTTGAATATTAGTTGAAAGGCTTGAAACCTATGCCATTAAAAATATGTTTTCGGTGCAAAATCTCTCTACATAGCATTGAAACCGGTCTAGGGCCTATCTTTTGTATGCATATGTGGATATCACATCGACTTTATCTGAGATAATATAGAATAATTAAGGAGTTGTACGAGATAATATAGAATAATTAAGGTGTCATTTCATTTCAATTTAGTCATATGACATAATCATGTCGAATGATGCTTTTATACGAATATGATATAAACAGTAAATGCAATTTAGTCTCTTTACGGTTTGTTTTTTTTTTGCCGAGATCTAGTACGATTTGCATTTCATATGATTTGACATTTATAGTTTTTAATTTAAAAAAGAAGTCGTTTACACAATTAATTTAGCTTTGGATCAGACATCTACCTTCACAGGATGCTATGTGACCTTTGATCACCCATGTTTTTTTTTTCAATGCCTCCATGCCGATCATCATCTTATTTTCTCCATTTTCCTTCCTCTCTTTTTTTTGTTATCAATTTATTCTTAGGAAAACGGAGGGCTATGGACCTTTATTTAAAAAAAGGTATTTTTATTTTTCGCTTGAAAATCAAAATCCCAATTTAGGATGTCATATATTAGTGGTATTATGAAATTTCATCACAACTCTATATATGTTATTTAACATCTTTTAAGGGCCCGTTTGGTTGGATGAATATGTTGGAATGTGATGGAATGGAAGAGAATAGAATGGAATGGAACGGAAAATTTTTTAAGGTGTGCTATTTGGTTGGCACTGGAATGGAAAATAGGTTGATGGAAAAATTTTTGTTTAGTTAGATTAAAATTGTAGGAAAGAGAGTAGGAAAATTGTATCAAATTACCATATTGCCCTTAATGACAAATGTAAAGTGTTTTTTTATAAATATAAGTATCTATTAATAAAAATTTAAATTATTTAATATTTAATTATATATATTTATTAATCATATATATTAATTATTAATTATATATATTTATAAGATGTGGTGATATATCACCACATCTTTAACCCATTCGAATGGGCTAAAGATGTGGTGAAAATATATCACCACATCTTCCGTCGTCTTGCTTCGTCATCTGCATCTTCTTCTGTCGTCTGTGTTTTTTGTCGTCGTCTTCTGTCATCTTTGTCATCTTCTTCGTTGTCTTCTATGGCGACGTCTACAGTTCATCTTCTTCGTTACAATTTATTTGTTCATCTTCACCATTTGTTCCTCTTTTCTCCATTGTTGAAGATGAGCTGAGAATATATCACCACATTTGAATACATAATTGAATTTTGAAGGGACTCATTCGAATGAGACATAAGGCTCATTCGAATGACACCTTTTATCTTCACCATATCTTTAACACATTCGAATGTATATTGAAATTTTTAAACCTCACATTCGAATGAGCATTTCTCTTATTCGAATGACACCCTTCGTTTTCAGCTTCATAGTAAAATTTGGAAGGGTGTCATTCGAAGGAGCCAAAGGATGTCATATATTAGTGGTATTATGAAATTTCGTCACAACTCTATATATGTTATTTAACATCTTTTAAGTGTTTTTTGCGTAATTTTCCAGAAACAAATGATGAGGAAGCACTACCAGAAAAATCAGATTTAGCGATGTAATTAGCGATGAAAAATCAGATTTAGCGACGGAAAAATCAGAATTAACGACGGAAAAAGTATGTCGCTAAATCCGTCACTAAAAAGAGTGTCGCTAAATTTAGCAACGGAAAATCTTATCGCTAAATTAGCGACTGAAAAGTCCGTCCCTAAAGGAATTTTCTCTCGCTAATTCCGTCACTAATTAGAATATTATACCTTACTTTTCCTTTTTTTCTTGCTAATTCCGTCGCTAATTAAAATATTATGCCTTACTTTTCCATTTTCGCCTTACTAATTCTGCAGCCAATTAGAATATTATACCTTACTTTTTCATCGCTAAATGGGCAATTATTCCATCGCTAAATGGGCAATTATATGTATTCAGCATTTCTATATTTGATAATTCTATCACTAAATTTATTGCTGATTTTAGATACGAATTAACTAACGCATTTACAAAAATATTTTATAAATAGATCCTGTTTAATCACACAATTGACCAAAAAATAACAAATTTTAAATAGTAATATCCAATATACAGTGCGTTTAACCATAAGCGCTAGCATACATTATAAACATAAGCCTTAACAACATTCTTCTTTTCTTTTGTTTCTTCCATGACTCCATCTTGCAAAGCCATTTCAAACTCCTCTACAGCTTTCTGGACATCTGAATGACTCATTACTCCATGTACCAACTCTGTCACATGTATGTTCGTTTTCTTCACCTTTTTCTTTGGAGCCTCAATCTGTAAAGTCAGTCAAGTTATAACATGTTGGTTAATGATGCTTGAACAAGTGAAGAATAAAGGAATCATCTGAGACGGATTTACTAGATTTACGTTGCAAATTTCATTCTTTTTTTTTTCTGTAGACCAAAAGCAAACATAATTATAGCACAAATCTAAATTTTTCATCGCTGTTTAATTAAATAAACAATAATCTCATGAACAAGGCCATGAAAGCTCAAACATGGGCAAGGTTTTGGGGCTCTCATGGACTTCATTTAGCATTCTTACAACAAAGAGAAGCTACCAGGCTAAGATGTATTTAACATGACCATTACAGAAGGAAAGAAGAGAATATTTGAGTCCAGAATCTCATCTAGAAGCATAATTATTTGCACTCTTGAAGCAAAGATGCTAGAAGTAAAAGGACAACAATGCCCTAAATAAGGACTGCGAAGTATAACCTCAGAGTATTAGTTAGATACCCTCAATTCATTTCATTCCTATCCTTTGAAAGTATTAACTGAGATACAAGGTTTATTCATCCCAGCTAACATACAAGATATACTAAGTGGATCTTAAAGGATAAAGTTATAGATAACAAAAGCCTGAACATGTCCACGAACACAGCACATCATCCCCAAAAGGACAAAGACATAATGAGAATTTAATAATGTTTGCCACAGCACAAACCTCATGGCAACATCATGATCAGCCAAATAATAGTATGCACGACCTCGGAGCAACAATGCCTCTAAATTATTCTTATCTTCCTTAAGAATGAATCCAGACTCCGCAATGGCTTCTTCATAGTATTTATCAGCTATCAACAGCTTTACTTTTAGAAGCTTAGCCTGTATCAGACAATTCCTATTGAGTTAAGATTCTGGTCGCACCCAACACTTCAGACCAACTACTTCAGAATATAAAATGCAACTACTGGTACACGGAAATGATGTTTAAAGAAATGAAAGAGTGCAAAGATGTACCTTTGAGCATTCAGGAGAAAAAAACAAGTACAATCTTATTGATGTATTCCAAGGACTTCAAAAAGTTGCCCGAATCAAAGAATGACTGAGCCGTTTCTAGAGCACTTTGGGCCTGCAACAACTGAGGAGGGGAAAGAATTGAATGGCGAAAACTGTTGAACCTGGAGGCTTCCATGTATCATTCAGTAACCTTAAATAGGTTTTAGGGAATGTTGATAGGAGGAAAAAAACTTTCATACGTAACATGCCTTATGCCTGGAAAAAACAATAATTGGTAATTTGATTCCACCATCAGTGAGTAATGACCTAACACATAGCACTAAATTGTGAAAGTTTTTTGGCAGCATTGTTCTCAAGAAACAGAACAGGGATGCCTCAACAACAGACATTGAAGTTACTAGGAAGGAAGGTGATGTAAAGGAGTGAATATTTTAGTCTCTCGATATTGCTTCAATTTGCTCGAGGTAGAATCTACGTGTAACATTAAAAACTCATATATAATTTTTGTGTGTGTTATACATAGCTTTCAGAAGATAACTTGCCAACATCAAACAACAAATATTTCTAAGCTTGAACAGGCCAATGAGGGTAATAAAGCACTTGCAAATAAAACACACCTACATATTTGACGAAGGAGCGATGCACGACAAAGGTATGCTTCTGAAAGGGTTGGATCTACTTCAATGGTAGCATTCAAATCATCAAGCGCCTCAGTATAACATTCACTACAAAAAAAATCACTTATTCCTGCAGATTTTTCTGCAGATTTTAATCCGCAGGTATAAGGTTCGTAAAAATTTATTTTTCTGCGAATTTCAAATCCGCAGGTAATTACCTACTGATTTTCCTGCAAATTTTTCCGCAGGTAAAATCCATAGAAAAATCCGTAGGTAAATAATCCGCAAGTAAATAATCCGCAGGTAATTTGAAATTTTTTTAAAAAATATATCTTTGAATTTAGTTACTAAATAGTTCAAATTTTTTCAATTTTTTTCTACAAGTATATCTTTGAATTTAGTTACTAAATAGTTCAAATGTTTTCAACAGCCCTGCAATTATTTTCACATGTAAAAAAAATGCAATTATTTCACTCACATTAGTGAAATTCAAATGTCATATAAATAGTTAATGACATTAAAAATGAAAAATGCCACAAGTAATTGTTCTTTACCATCACATCTAAAGCTACAACTGAGAACTAGATGGAAAGAAGGGGGATTATTACTACAAGGAAGAATCCATCTCAAAAAGTTGAGACAAAATTTAAACCAATACATAAGCTAGACTATTACATAGCTAGTATGGGTTCCTCAACTGCAAGTAAACATAGCATTTGATGAGAGGGCGCGCTATC